>JAJOZX010008731.1:0-107500 GCA_023014485.1 Bathynomus jamesi
CCATCCAACAAGCAGATTGCAGTTTTTGAGCGCGTTACTTTAGCAAGTGCCATTGTCGCTGTGATCTGAGAAAGAGAAATAAAGATAACATTAGAATAACATATAGATTAGACACTATAAACACTGTAAAACAGTATATATGAATGCCCATCATTACATAGAAAAGCATTTTAAAGAGATTTATTAAAAATTGAAACTGATGAAAATCACCTGAAAATCATAAAACACCAAAAATTTATATCAGCTTGCCAACCCCTAAATATTGTCTGATTCAAAAAATACTTTAGATATGGAGTTTCTTTCTATCGCAATTGGCACCAAATGACGGTTGGAGAAGAAAAAATAATAAAAATTAAAATTCCCATTATAGATGGAACCACCCTAAATTATATACTGAAAAGAGAAAATAAGATTGGTTTTATTGATTAACATAAGTTTCCAAAACTTTTCTAGCCTCAATATATTATTTAAGGTATAAAATCTAAACCAACTGAAATAGTATACCTTTCCTTTCAACCTTTAAAGGTTCCGTGCGATGATTCCTCATTTCACTAAGGTCAAGCTTGTCGCCCCTCCTCTCGAGTTGGCCTGGTGAAGTAGTGAGTTGGTTTCTTGTACTCTCCACCTCACATAGCCAGGTACGCCCGGCTCATCGGGATTGTTTCTCAGCCGAGTGTCTAATCTTCTTTTGAAGATGTCCACCGCAACACCATTCGTGTTCCTTATGTCTTTGAGCAGCTGATTAAAGAGTGTTGGTCCCTCACCACAAAACTATTTTCTTTTAGGGTCAAGGATGTTCCCTGTCTCGCCTTTAATTTGGAACACGACACAGACTTCCTTTTCTACTTTCCACCGTTGTTTGGGGAGTTACAGGGTTCAGAGTAAGATTAGGAATTAGTTTCTCCATTATTTTCGAAGTGTAAATAATAGTGTATCTCTCTCTTCTCCTTTCCAGTGAATGTAGGTTTAGTTCGCGTAACCTTTTGCAGTAATTTAGTTCTTTGCACCCCTTGATCTTGGCTGTGAAGCTTCTCTGAATCCCTTCCAGCTGTCTAATGTCTTCTTTTTTATATTGGGCATGTTTAGGACCGAGCAGTATTCCAATTTGGGTATGATCATTGTTTTCAGTAGAGGATTCATTATATTCCTATCCCTTCGTTTAAAGGTTCTCAGTATCTGCCCAGTTATTATCTTTGCTCTGTTACTGCTATCTTATTTGTGTTTCAAATTCCGCATCACCAGTCATTACAACCCTAAATCTTTTGCCCTAGAATTTCTCTGAATTCCTGTCCTGTGGGGTATAATATTCCATGGATTTAGTATTCTCTTTTTCCAACCCGTAACAGCTGAAATTTCCTTGTTAAACTTCATATTGTTGTCTTCCGTCCACTTGTAGATACTGTTCAATGTGTTTCATGTCGATTTGTAGAGATCCTATATCTTCTGGGTTTCTTATTTTTCCATTGATCTTTGTGTCATCGGCAAAGGATGTTACTGTGCTGTCTCTGGTATGTCCTCATCTATGTCAGTTAGCATGATTATGAAGAGTAGTGGAGCTAATACTGTTCCTTGTGGTACTGAGCTGAGGACCTCTGATTCTGATAAAGATACTGGTGAAGAAACTTATATATATATTATATATATGGGATGAATTTCACAATAAAACACGTGAAATGAATGAAGCTACAAACCCACAAGGAAAAAGAAAAACGATTCCAAGGCCTTTCGTGTATTCAAAGCTACACCTCGTCAGGGAATCCCTGACGAGGTGTAGCTTTGAATACACGAAAGGCCTTGGAATCGTTTTCTTTTCCTTGTGGATTTGCAGCATATATATATATATATATATATATATATATATATATATATACACACACACAGGGTGTCACAGAAGTCTGGACTCATAGAGAAAATAGACATTATATTTTTAAGTGAAACAAACACATTTCTAATATCAGTTTTACATATGTATTTCAGGAAAGAAAATACCCCGATGGCTCAGTATACTAATCAAGAGAAGGTGGAACTGGTATCGCTACATGTTTTCGGAAAAGTCAGAGGGAGGCATGTTCGTGAAATAACTGACATGCCTCCCTCTGGCTTTTTCCGGAAACATGTAGCGATACCAGTTCCACCTTCTCTTGATTGGTATATTGAGCCATCAGTGTATTTTCTTTCCTGAAGTACATATGTAAAACTGACATTAGAAATGTGTTTGTTTCATTTTAAAATATAATGTCTATTTTCCATATGAGTCTAGACTTTTGGGACACCCTGTGGTTGTGTGTGTGTGTGTGTGTGTGCGTATATATATATATGATATATATATATATATATATATGATGCACACACACACACACACACACCACACAATGAAAAATGAAAACCGATTCCAAGGTCTTTCGCTTGTTTTAACAGTACACCTCGTTAGGGAATGAAAGGAAAAGGCAAGAAGCCATAAATATCTGTACAGTGCTAACAAAATAGTTGAAGAGGGATTAGCAAGAAATTAACAAATACTGATAAAAGGCAAAGGTATTTTAAGAAGATGTCGTCTATTTTATACGTTACAGAAACTGTTACTGAAATTATTTATAAAATAGATGAATGAACATGTTTGAATGTTCCTTTTAGTTATGTCTATTTTTAACAAGAACTTTGGAATTCTCCCAGTAAATACTATGATATCTGTACATAGGGTTAAACAATGCATTACAATTATTCACTCTTTTGCACGCATTATTTATGCTGTTTTACTCTGGCGTCGTAAGCTTCCTTATTTAATTGTGAAATTCATCCCATATACAGTATTTATGTGTATATATATATATATATATATATATATATATGTGTGTGTGTGTGTGTGTGTGTGTGTTTTGCAGTTAGGAGAGGCCAAGGGTGAGCGCCCACAAAAATGCCGCCCCCATGAAAGGAAAAGCAGAGAGCCGAAATCAAGATCCAGAATGATGTCATTTTGTTTTCTTTTTAATTTTGTAAAGATTATGTAGTGTGTAAGATGTATGTATGTGTAGTGAAGAATATAGGGAGAAGCATGTGTTTGAGAGCATGCTAGACTGCTCATAAGACAGATGAGACAGTGAAAAATTCAACTAAAGAGGACAGTGACAGGAGAACGGGAGTTCCAGCATTCTGTTGTCTCCTGTCTAACGTTCCCCCCTGAGTACATCCCTGATCGATTGGTTTCTACAATCGCTTCATTCATATATATATATATATATATATATATATATATATATATACACTTTCGCATTGACTATGTTATGCTCATTTCTATTATATAGAAAGAATGAGATCTCACTTTAAGATTTCTTTATGGATTCGAGACTGGTGAGAGCGTAAATATCATAGTTTTGACGTGCAGACGAGCACTCAAGAATTGCTGAAAACAACATCTCACCTCGTGTTTCTTTTGGAAATAACTTATCCAAATTTTATTTCCGTATTTCTTAGAAACTTCCCATGCAAAAGCTGATTCCTTGTCAAAATCTAATCCTATTTCGTGTCCCACACGGATTAGTTCATATTTTTTTTTAAAAAAATTTTCTCTTGTTTAAACAAAAAATCATATTTGAATAATTCAGAAAAAAATTGTAAATCAAGTGAAAGATTTTCATTATTTTTATTTCTGTCTAAGAAATACTTTTTAAAATTTTGTAAAGTATTTGTTTAATTTGAAAGAAGACTAAAATTAAATATAAATTATTCTTAGTTTGTCACTAGTTACGTGTATATTTACCGCATGTTTAACCAAATTCCTGAAATTTTATGGTTACAGTTTTTTATAACTCTTTAATTTAATTACACCCTATTCAATTATATACATTATACATAGAGAAATAAGTGTATAATTTTTTTACCCTTACGGGCCCAAACCGCTGTGCCCGGGATATCTTTTAGTATACCTTAAACAAAATTGTCTGGTTACATTTCCGCAATCTGCGATATAATTATATCTGAGGGTGTTCAAAAAAGTCCCGTCACCCCTACAAAATGTACATATTGTAATACCAATTTTATTTTTGTGTGATTAATTGTATTTATATGTGGTAGGTGTAATTTAAGAAACGAGTCACTAGCAACAATTACTTTAATTATGATTTAATTATGGTTACTTTAAGTATGGTTTCATGCCGAGATCTTTTGTCATGTGATCTCTCATTGTGGACATGGGGACTGCGAGTTCTTGTGATCGTTTCCGAAGTGATTTTTTCGGTGAACGAGCCACCGATTCAATCACACCTTCAACATCGTTCTGCTCGCGTTGTTTTGTCTTCCCAACCGTGGTCTGTCCTTGATGGAGCCAGTTTCAAACAGCTTTTTCTCCCAGCGTAATACCGTCTTGTTTGGTGGTGCAGCCTTATTGAGTCTCGTGTTGAAATCATTCTGGATATCATGCATCGTTTTGCTAGTATGTGACCTTTCATGAGCCCATGCGCTCATCACTATCCTCTCCTCCAGAGTGTAAGTGGACTGGTCTGCCATTGTTCACACAACTCTAATACTTGGAAAAGAAAAAAGTCAATGAATCACGTATAAATTGAATTAATTACACAAAAATAAAATTGGTATTACAATATGTACATTTTGTAGGGGGTGACACGGGACTTTTTGAACACCCTGTACATCTAGTTATATATATCTACATACAGTATATCTACTATATCTACAGATAGTTATATACTTTTTTTTATATGACATGCGATGCCCTCCTAGGAACAAGTGGCTACGCGACAAAAGTAAAAAAAATGCAAGAAAATGCCGTTAAAAGTTGTACCAGATTGAAAGTAGAATAACTTTTCGACTTTTCAAGATATTTCGACGAAATATTTTCAGAAGTTCAAAAGTTATTCCGCTTTCAAATTGTTACAACTTTTAACTGCGTTTGCCTGTCGTTTTTTACTCTTGTCGCTTAACCACTTCTTCCTAGGAGGGCCTCATATATTAATGTAATTTAACAAGAATCGTTCTCCCGTTAATTATAAATTTTATTTTTATCTCGTCGTACATTGAAAAGATGGTGAATATGTTTTCGTAACACGCGTGCTGCACCGCGTTTCATTTTCGTTTAATTTCCTTTCATATTATAGCCTCTTTGTAGTTACTGTTTATATTATTTTCATGTTTATTTTTAAATTTCGCGAATGGGGAGCTCCCACTGAATTATCACGATAAAATAATAGCAAAAATTGACAAGTGAAATAATACAATGGTAAAATTAAAGTGTAAACTTAACGTTCTTTTCACCAATGTGTTATTTACCCATTAATTAATTCATTAATGGATACTGTTTGAATTTATGGATTAAAAAAAATTATCTGTAAGAAATGTGATTTATTGAAGCCTCAATTATATCATGATAAAGTTAATAACTTTTAACAATATTTGATAAAATCATCAACTTATTTTTAGTGGAAAACAACAGCTACAAAATAAAAATAAAAAATAGCCAGGACGGGTGAGCAGACCGACTTTGATCACAATCTCTCTCTCTCTCTCTCTCTCTCTCTCTCTCTCTCTCTCTCACACACACACACACACACACACTTCAAAAAGGCCCAAAATCTTTGTTTTTTAGTATCATTGCCGTAAAATTTCTTTTTTAAAACATTGTATGATAGCTATGCGTTACATAACATTTCAGGAACTCCAAAAACTATAATGGTAGATGAAATACAGTTAAGTGCAAAAGTTTGGGCACCTCTACTAAGTTCTTGGAAATGTTTGAATTGTGATGCCTCCAGAAAGGATAAATGATCGGACATCTATCTTCTATAATCTATACTATAATAAGAGAGCCGTCCGTCCGTCCGGCGGCAATGTGAAGCTCAAGATTTTCATGACTGTGTTCTTTTCTGTAGTTTAGCCTGTCTGTTTGTGAAATTTATCCCGGGCAGTAATGGGGGAAGGGTGGGGGTGGGGGTAATGGGGGATGGGTGGGGTAATGGGGGGGGGGGGGTAATGGGGGAGGGGGTTAGCCCCCAAGTTGCATGAATGGGGGTGAGGAGGTTTTGGGAGATACCAGATTCAGAAATGCTGACACAATGTGAAGCTCAAAATTTTCACGGCTGGGTTCTTTTTTTGTAATTTAGCCTGTCTAACCGTCAGCGAAGTGACGGGAACTGTACTAGTAATAATAATAATAACATAAACAAGAAGTAAAGAAAAATCGACATAAAATAGAAAGAGATACGATATTTATGATATTTCTCGAGAATGAGGAATATTTTCTATGAAAAAAACTCGCTTAAAGTGGAAAATCTTGAAGTGAGAATGGAAATGGATCGTTTTGGGAATTATTTCTTCTTGAGATTCTCACTTACTCGGACGACGAATGAAATGAAAAGAGACTTATTTATAAGTGGATACTTTAACTTACTAAAATGAATCTTCTTTCGGAATATAAAATTCTAGTAATGGTCGATTTTCGCACGTTTCAGATCTTTAATTACTGACTTCATTTGAAGGGATTTCCATTTGGTCGAGTAATGTATTCGATTAATTCCCACTCAATGTCATTCCCATTCTCATCCGTGGTCCGCGAGTGAGAATGCGCAAAAATGAAAAATTCACACTTGAGAACAGTGTTTCTTGGTTTGAGAAACAATGTCACTCCATTCCCACTCGCGGAAAAGGCGCCAAATGTGAATGGCTAAGATTTCCTAACCTAACTTAATTTAACCTAACCTAATTTAAAGAAACTAACCTAACTGAATTGTGAATAAACCGATTTGAAAATGCCTCGTTTGAAATTCTCACTCGGCTTTCTCACGCTTGGGCGCGGAATCAAATGGAAATGACGTTGAGTGTGAGTAAAGCCATTTATTCGATGGTGTTCCAAGAAGCAAAATTTGAGATAGCTCAATGGTTTTGATGCGTGCATATGTTGTTCTTTCCTTTGGTTTCAGACATCTGAAATGCTTCAATTCGTTTAATATGCGATTGTGATTTGAAGTATATGTTTGTTTGAAGTTTTATAAAATCCCAAGTAACTTTCTAAAAACGTCAGTTTTACTCTTTCGTAAAATCTGGAAAGCCACTCCTTCATTGCACCGACACACAACAGCTCTTTGAAAAGACATGTGCTTTGATGTCATGTCTTCAATTAAAGTTTATTTCATGGAGGATGGTGCTACGAAAACTGTATTGTTCAAAGCAAACACTAAACGCCATTCAATTCATGATACAAAATACGTGGGGGGAGACTGAAGCAAAAAGATTCTCGGGAAAATTAGTAACAATATTGAGAAAGGATGCAATGACAGAAAGCTCTGTTTTCAAGATGGCATTTTTTAGTCATTTCACAATTTTATATTAGTAGCAGACTAGCAGTTAACAGGTAAGACAGAAAAAATGTTCAAGAAGCAAATGGATGAAGCAAATTTTAAACAAATGGATGCCGATGAATTCTTAATATACGTGCGAGGAAAGTTCATTTATTATGTAACTGAATTTCCCATGCTATGAACAATGTATTTCCCTCGTATATATTTATTAATAATGAAACACAAGCTTAATCCGTAAAATTGGGATTATTTATGTACAACAGCAAATGGTATTTCATAGTCTGAAAAGGTCAAAGCGGCATCAAAATGACGAAATGAGACACCCATTTTCCACTCATGAGATAATGATATATATATATATATGATGAATAAAACCACGAAGGAAAGGAAACACAGAATGGTGCTCAAGCGCTTTCGTCTAATGACATCCTCAGGAACACTGAAGTACATAGAGGGTTACAGCCTATATATAGGTTACAGAAAAAAAAAAACTATACACACATATATATACATACATACATATATATATATATATATATATATATATATATATATATATATATATATATATATATATATATATACACAATAAACGGAGATAAAAAATTATTAAACATTAAAGGATTGTGGGAGGAGCATACAAATTTGTAAGGAAAAACTAACGATTTTTAGCAGAAGATTAGCACAAGATCAAATGAATTGTTTCCAACCAATGTTATAGAAAAAAATAAATAAATAAAAAAATACAAATTTATACTGGAAATCTGCCCGGGTTTTAGCACTTTGCCCTTCTTGTTTAGGTTCGATGTATATAAAAATAAATTTTAAAAAAATACAAGTTATTTGAGTAGCATACAAGTTTACCAAAGATTTAGCGTTCTACCCTTCTTATCTAAATCTGTTCTGAAGGAATTCAAAACAACAGGATCGAGTTGAAAAAGACCTTTGCTTATGTTGAAGTTATTTGTAAGTTGCATAATGGCAGACTCAAGAATATTTCTATTAACAATGTTGCTAGAGTGAAATAAAACTGAAGCATTATTCCAATCAATACAGTGGGATAACTCTGACAAATGGACAAAAAGGGCACTGGACGACTGTCCTGTTCTAACGGAATATTGATGCTGTTTTATACGTGTGTGCAAATCCTTTCCCGTCTGACCTATGTAAAAGGAATCACATTGTTACAACCAATTTTATAGATAATGCCTGAATTATTGGTAGGGCTATTTTTTACTATGATATTTTTCACAATATTGTTATATGAAAATACTACATTAATATCCAAAAGTTTAAGTACATTAGCAATGCCTAAAAAGCCCGGGAAAAATGGAAGTACTGAAATATTTTTTGACAAAGTATGAGTGTTATTATTCACACGATAGAAAGTTCGTTTTGCCTTGTTGAGACAAGATTCCATAAACGCAGATGGATAACACAGATCACTTCCAATACCGTTGATTTTTTCCAATTCGGCATCGATGTATTCCGGACTGGCGATCCTAAGGGCGCGGAGAAACATTGAAGAAAAAATGGCCTTCTTAGTGGGGGTGTCATGTCCCGAGTAAAAATGTACGTAGGACAAATTGTTTGTTTTTTTCCGATAGATACTAAACTTAAAACCTGGGCTTTCCCTATGTACACGCACATCCAAAAATGGAATTGAGTTGTCTTGTTCCACTTCTAAAGTAAACTTAATGGAGGGGACTTGATCATTTAACTGAAAGAGGAAGTTATCCAGGTCACGATTCATGGGCCAGATACACAAAATATCGTCGACGTACCGCAACCAAGGGATGCCAACCCCCAGGATTCTCGGAATGTAAGTAATTTCGAAAAACTCCATATAAATATTGGAGAGGAGGGGCGACAAGGGGTTGCCCATGGCCATCCCAAAAACTTGTTGATAATACTCGTTATTGAAAGTGAATTTACAGTCTTTGATGAAAAGCTTAATAAGTTCCAAAACAATGTGTGAAGGATTTGCACACACGTATAAAACAGCATCAATATTCCGTTAGAACAGGACAGTCGTCCAGTGCCCTTTTTGTCCATTTGTCAGAGTTATCCCACTGTATTGATTGGAATAATGCTTCAGTTTTATTTCACTCTAGCAACATTGTTAATAGAAATATTCTTGAGTCTGCCATTATCCAACTTACAAATAACTTCAACATAAGCAAAGGTCTTTTTCAACTCGATCCTGTTGTTTTGAATTCCTTCAGAACAGATTTAGATAAGAAGGGTAGAACGCTAAATCTTTGGTAAACTTGTATGCTACTCAAATAACTTGTATTTTTTTAAAATTTATTTTTATATACATCGAACCTAAACAAGAAGGGCAAAGTGCTAAAACCCGGGCAGATTTCAAGTATAAATTTGTATTTTTTTATTTATTTTTTTTTCTATAACATTGGTTGGAAACAATTCATTTGATCTTGTGCTAATCTTCTGCTAAAAATCGGTAGTTTTTCCTTACAAATTTGTATGCTCCTCCCACAATCCTTTAATGTTTAATAATTTTTTATCTCTCCGTTTATTGTATGTATATATATATATATGTGTGTGTGTGTGTGTGTGTGTAGTTTTTTTTTTTTTCTGTAACCTATATATAGGCTGTAACCCTTTATGTACTTCAGTGTTCCTGAGGATGTCATTAGACGAAAGCGCTTGAGCACCATTCTGTGTTTCCTTTCCTTCGTGGTTTTATTCATCATAAATATTTTTCATGTGTTACTTTTGTGAAATAATTTTCATATATATACAGGGTGTCCGAGAATTATCTGTACAAGTTTTGGCTGTTATTAAAAGTCAACCATGAAGTGTAGAAATTCCAGTGTTGTCCAATTTTACAGAGAATCTCATTAAGTTTTTTAGAAATTCCAGTGTGTACGAAAATTATCTGTACAATTTCATCTTTTAATAAAATTCTTGATAACACACGTAAAATTCTTAAACAAGATTATTTAGAATCTGTATTTTCAAAAGTTTCTTTTATTAAAGTAACGTTGTTACAAACATTCGATATGTGCACCATCAGTGATTCGCAAAACATCCAATCGATAATCCAAATGTTGCCATGTACGCTGCAGCATATCCACATCAATTCGCTCAATAGCAGCTGTGATTCTTGCTTTTAAATCATTAATGTCTGTCACCCGCGTACAAAAAAGAAAAAACTTGTCAAAACTTGTTATCAGAAAAAACTTAACGAGTTTCTCTGTAAAATGGGACAACACTGGAATTTCTACACTTCATGGTTGACTTTTAATAACAGCCAAAAATTGTACAGATAATTCTCGGACACCCGGCATATATATATATATATATATATATATATATATATATAGCAGAAGAAGATGACTAACGCCGGTAACAGGAAGGTGACCGATATTCTGTGTGCAGCTAAACGCGCGTGAAATCTCGTCTCCAAGTATCCGACGGTGCTGCAGGAAGAGTAGTTAGACTTTTCTGAACCTTGTGCATTGATGAACCAAAGGGCAGAATAAAGACATACTTTTGTCGTTTCTGCTGCGGAACAACATATATATATATATATATATATATATATATATATATATGTGTGTGTGTGTGTGTGTGTGTGTGTGTGTGTGTATGTATATATGTATTCGTCGTCAATGACATCCATGTTAAAACGCCAACGGGATTACCATTCGTCATTCCTATTTTGCGCATCTTATGCCAAAAACTTTTTAAAAAATTAAATTGTATATATACTTCATATACACGGTGTTCCAACAACTCTTTCTGCAAACTGTTTACAAACACTGCTTGCCGACAATGTTTGTGAGTGTGTACGAGACTTATTTCATGTATGGCCTTGCCGATTGTAATGTTTCGTACACTCTGACATGTTTCAATATCGTTGAGTGTAGAACCATCAGTCAGTCGGAGGTGCGTCGCGGTGTTTCATTGTTCGTATTCGTAACTTCTTATCATGAATAAGTGCAGTCCAATGAAAAAAAAAACCATAAAAGTTTTTGTGCTATTCAGTGATAGTGCATTTTAAGTAAGATTGGAGGCTTATTCAAACAGAGAAATGGCAGACATGCATCTCATGTATGGACTTGCCGAGTGTAATGCGGCCGCAGCAAGACGTCTGTATGCGGAAAGGTTTCCGAATCGTCGTCTGACAGATAGGACCTTTCAGAGAATAGACGAGCGTCTTGGTAATACAGGATCATTCAACAAGCGAGTTTCAGATGGTGGTAGACCAATCAGCGCCAGAACTGTTGACTTGGAGGAGCGGGTCCTGAATCCTGTGGAGGAACATCCTGGTGTCAGCACTCGAAGGATAGCAGCAGCAGAGGGTGTAAGATACACAACTGTGTGGAGAATTTTACGGGAACAACAGCTTTACCCATATCACATTCAGGGAGTACAAGGCCTTACTGAAGCTGATTTCCCACCACGAGAGGCTTTTTGTACTTGGTTCCTTCAACAGTGTGCCAGCGATCCTCTTTTTCTATCCTCCGTTTTGTTTTCTGATGAGGCTGCCTTCACAAGAAATGGCGTGATCAATTTTCACAACACTCATCACTGAACCGAAGAGAATCCGCATGCCATCATCCAGTCAAGGCACCAACAATAATTTAGTATCAATGTATGGGCAGGACTTATTGCCGACAACTTAATCGGTCCTTTTGTTTGGCTGGAAGATTGACAGGAGAATCCCATTCCAATTTAAGGAATGATTTAAGCGATTTACTAGATGAAGTTCCTCTTAGTGTCCGACGTCGTATGTGGTTTATGCATGACGGCGCTCCGCCTCATTTTAGTAGAGTAGCCAGAGACCATTTGAATGACCATTTCCCTGATAAATGGATAGGCCGTGGAGGACCCATTGCGTGGCCTGCTCGCTCCTCAGACCTGAATCCATTCGAATTTACCTGTGGGGTCATCTGAAATCCATCGTTTACATGACACCCATTGACAACGTTGAAATGCTTCGCCAACGTGTAGAACAAGGATGCCAGAAAATCCGAGCAATACCTGGAATGTTTGAACGCGTCAGGCAGTCTATGACGAGGCGTGTTCAGGCGTGTATTGAAGCGCAAGGCGGTCATTTTGAGCACTTTCTTTAAAGGTAAGGCGGATACTTGCTGGAACACATAACGGGCTGTAACTCGGAAACAAAGCGATTTCGGGCATATGTTTATATAAACTTTTTTCATTCTTTTGAGGTCCTGAATCCATCCTGAAAGTGCATCCCACATGTTATGAAACACCCTGTGTGTGTGTGTGTGTGTGTGTGTGTATAAATGTATATATATATATATATATATATGTGTGTGTGTGTGTGTGTATATATATATATATATATATATATATATATATTGCATGGGCCAAGTTAAGAATACTTTCCTTCTGTTCTAATATATTTTACTTCTTCATTCATGAATCTCGAAGCCAATGTTTCATTAATTAGATAAGATAATTTAGTGGAGTCAAGTGAAAAGTGAAAACTCTTCGGGAAATAAATCTGAAAACAACTCCTCAGATATATTATTATTGATGCCATCACGAGATGATGCTAACATATTATTCTGAATGATCTTCATTTGGTTCTGATTTGTAAGACTTATTTTTCTGCTGATGGCTTTTACTTCGGTTTTCCTCTCCCAACTCTTTCGTAAACAAGGGTCACCCGAGTCAGAACATTAACGAAGCGAGTGGTCGGCCCAACTCAAACCAGGTGCCGGCAACTGGGAGTGAACCCGGAGTCTCATCGCCCAGAGTCCGATGCCGAGACCCACTGAGCTACTGGTAGCTCGAAGGGAGTCTCTCTTTAATTAATTAACATTGAATTTGGATTCTCAATTATTAAATTTTTCCTTCTGAAGGCTGTTTGTTTGCTTTAAAACCTTTTAAGTTCAAAGTTAATGACAGATTTGGAACACAGGTAAAGAAAAATGTGATTTTCGATTAAAATTTCTTCCTTACGCCTTATTGTCAAAATTAAAAGGAAAACTTTCCTAATATTTAGGTTGCATCTTATTTACCACGAAATTAAGGCGTAATTTCTTTCTTATCATACGAAAATATTACGTTTTTAATAGATTAAATTAAATTTCTTTTTTAATTAAGGAAAACTGAAACTAACTAACGCGTAAGTATTCGCCCAACCATGCACTCATAATAGTTTTCAGGTAATATCAAGTAAAAATAAGTATGACATTCAAAGGTAGAATTCTAAAAAAAACTTTCTTCCATAAATATATCTTAATAAACAGATTCCATTGGTCGAAACCTTTTCTTTTTTTCGAGCTGGAAGAGAATTGAACAAAACCTATAACTAAAACAAAGTGAAATGTTGAGAGGATAACAAACATTCTCTTCACAAAGGACCTGAGACTTATCACATCCCAAGTATAAATCAAATTATTCACGACGACGACGTCTTCTATCTTTTGGTGTAAAGCGCGTGTGTGGTGTAATTTCTTTTGAAAAAAGTTATAGCCTTCAGAAGAGCCGTCCGCGAAGTACTAGTCGGATTCAAAAAAAGACTTCCATTAGACCTGAAATACTTAGAATAATTTATATATACAGGGTGGCCCAAAAAAAATAGCACCAATTTTCAAAAGTGATATCTCAATAACCATTGCAGCTAGGGACTTAAAAAACAACCAAATGAAAGATAATTCTTTTCTCTTTAAATACTCATTCTATGGCTTGATGGTTATAAGCCCATATAATGCCCAAAATTGGCTTCCAAAAAAAATGTACAAAAAAAAGTTGCGCATTTATATTTATTCCTTTTATTTTTTTCTAATTAATTATCTTCTAATTTACGGTCTTTAAACGAAGTTCTGTGGTTTTAAGTTAAGCCTAATTTTCAATAAATGGCTCAATCTGCCCTCCATTATGGTCAACCACAGCCTGTAATCTCGCCCTCCATTTTGAAATTGCCTTTGAGATCGTCACTTGTGAGAGATTTTCCCATGCAGCCTGAATTCGTTCACGAAGATGGTTCACATCACGGATTTTCTGACCATGGTAGACTTCTCTCTCTAAGGCAGACCACACAAAGTAGTCAATGGGGTTTAGATCTGGGCTGCATGGTGGCCAATTATTTGGTTCGATAAAACCAGGACAATTATTATTGAGAAATGTTATTGTTTCCTTGGCTGTATGAGATGGGGCTCCATCTTGCATGAACACAAAATCAGTGCTCGTCTCCTTGATCTCTGACAACATTGGAGACAAAATGTCATTACAGTAGTAAATTGAGTTAATTTTAACGCCTCGCTGAATAAAAATGATGGATGTTTTGTTCTCAGATGACGCTGCAAGGGAAACCATTATCGAATCTGAAAAGTGTTTTTTTTTCACGCAAAAGTCGTTTTGGGTCAACATGAGTTTTTGTCGCCACTGCTGCACGAACCCGATCATTTTGGGTATTTCGTGGTGTTTCTACCGTAAATCGTTTCTCATCAGAAAACCAAATTTTTTTCACAGACTCATTTGACCGAAATCTTCGCAATAGATTTTTACATCGATGGAAACGTCTTTCTTTCACAGGCTCCGATAAAGCAGTAACCTTCACCCTCTTAAATGTTTTCAACCCAAGATCTTTTCGAATTATTCGCTGTACTGATGAACGTGAAATCCCGGTTTCTTTCGCAACTTCACGTTCACTTTTACTTGTTCCCGGTTGTTCCTCTTGACTTAAAACCATTTCATTTACTTTTTCAATGTTTTCTGGTGTTCTAATACTTTTTGGTCGACCACTTCCCGGACGCCGTTGACTGCTGCCGGTTTCTTTAAGTTTTTGTAAAAAATGTGCCACAGTTCTTTTTATCCAATTTCTATTTGGAAATTCGTAAAGGATTCTGTTTAATGAATATCCCTTTTCTTCACGTAGTGCTTGTATAATGTTCTTATCAGATTCTCTCAATCCCATCTTGAGGGGTCTGGAATAGAAAATTTAATTTAAAATTAGGATCAAGGAATAAATATAAATGCGCAACTTTTTTTTGTATATTTTTTTTGGAAGCCAATTTTTGGCATTATATGGGCTTATAACCATCAAGCCATAGAATAAGTATTTAAAGAGAAAAGAATTATCTTTCATTTGGTTGTTTTTATAAGTCCCTAGCTGCAATGGTTATTGAGATATCACTTCTCAAAATTGGTGCCATTTTTTTGGGCCACCCTGTATATTCTTAAGGGGATTATCGTAAAGATATGACATAAAGTAATGGCCCAGAAATACGCCTATATAATAATAACAATAATAATAATAATAAGGAAAGCTGAATATCGGTCTGCTATACAGGAGCGTATAGCTAGCTCATTGCGAAACCTAAAGTACTGATATAGGGCATGTTCATATATGACGACAAGGACAAATTCAAATAAGACCTTAATTGGGAATGAGACCTTAATCGGCCTTATGAAATTTCTTACAATACAGTACCCCTCCGCGGAATTCGGAATTCCTCCTAATTCGGAACATTTTGATTGTTCCGAAATCTAGCATTGAAATCTCTAATAATTCGTAATATTTGGAATTGGAAGAAATATTCTGAAAAGTAACCGGTTAATTTTGCTCAATTCGTAACCATTCCGAATATTAATTCCACAATTTGTAATCTATAACTTAAGTAAAGTAATTTTTATTACAGCGTAGTTATCATAGCATAGAAATTACATCAATCAACAATCCATTTGGATTCATTGATTCAAACAGAAATGTACATAAAATTTAGTAAATATTTTGCGAATTACATTTTGGAATCATTACGAATTGCGTTATCATTGCCATTTTTCAGAATGGAATATCTAATTCGGAATATTTTGAAATATTACAAAATTCGTAAAATTCCACCTCATTCGGAATCCTCCCGAATTCGGAAAGACTCGAGCCCCTACTATTCCGAATTGCTTGCGGAGGGATTACTGTACTTGTCAAAAATAGGAAAATAGTGAAAGGAAGAAGTGGAAATATTAAAAAATGAAAACAAGCAAATCAGTGTGTAAGGAAAAAAATACTATAATTATAATAATAATTAGGTTGCAGGTGAACACATATTTTACTTTACATTGACTAAAACCTTTATTAATAATGAAATAAATACATTTGTTTTACAATTTACAATGACAAAAATAATTGTGAAGCTGGACTATTTATTTTATTTAATTTGGCCCTTAAGCTTCAGGCTTTACTGTGCTCTTACTAAAAATAGAACAGGTAGTTATTATTATTAATAATACATAGCTCATGAATAAGTATTATTAATTAAGGTATGTATTAATCTTAAATTATTATTATCGATATAACAAATGCAAGGTCATTATTGAAGGCATTACACCAATATCATACAAAGAAATCAATATTATACATGAGAGATAAGAAGTGAACAACCACGAGTAATGTGTCTTTAATTCTAGACACACGAGAAATGAATAAACAATATTAATATACATTAATCCTATAGTATTATTAGTATTCCATTATTAATGGAGATTTCAACTTGGTTCTAAACAAATTTACATTAACCTTGGTTTAACCATGGTTTCGCTTCCGGCCGAATTGTTCATTCTGACGAAGGTCACGCTTGTCACTCCACCTTAGACCTACAGTTTAACGTGAAATCCGAACCACGCCCCATCAGTAGCCCAGCGTCTTAACCACTAGGCTACCCATTTATCTATCAACCAATTTTGTTTTTATTATGTGGAAAGATGAACAGCTGGGTTTTGCTGCGCTCCGCCTGCCATCACCGGGTCTCGATCCCGGGGCCGATGGATTTGTAGTCAGCGACGCTGACTCCAAGAGAATGATAAAATTAATCTTTAGGATGCTCTCACAGTGTTGTTATATATATATAGTGACACTTTATTCTTGTTGAGTCACCTGCGCGATTTTGTAATAGTTTAGAAAGCCGCTGTTTGTGACATATAAATAATAATTAGAGAAATTTTCTCATAATATATTTATTTTTCACATATTAATATTAAATTTCATGACATTAATAATTATTTATTAAATTGTATAATTAGTAGGTGATAGCAGATCAGTTATATTCGTCCTTATCTTTTGTATCAAAAATGGGATAGTTATGAAAAGTTTACGGTTCGTTTGGAAAAATTTAACAAATAAAAAAATTAAAATAACTCCAACATAAAATGTAAAACATTAAAGAACTTGAGGAAAATAAAAAAAGTTAAAATGCAAACGTTTCCGTACGATATGAAACCATTATGAATCCTTATCGTTGGATAAAGCTGATCCCGTGAATGTAAAGTAAATGAGCTAATAAATAATCTATGTACTTCAGTTAAATATACGATCGAAGACCCATTCAACGTTTCCAAATTATTTAATGTCTTCATTTTTATATATGAGGACATTACAGTAGGCAATATTTCTGTTCTGGTATGTTCGGCTTACATTTTTGCCCTTTCGTTTAATAGGTTCTTTTATTCTGAAGTGTCTGTCCCGTTATTCTTTTCTTTTCTTTATTCCTATTTTACGTTTCTCAAGAAGGTTCCGCGCATTTCGATAGCGCTTCTAGTTAGTCTTGTTTTACAATGATCCAGGACAAAGAATTCTCAAAGGAATCGATTTGCATAAAACTCTCAGGAAATGAAACCCGTAATTGGCTCCTCTTCTCCGGTGTATAAACTTTCAGCGAACTTAAAAGTTTTCCGGACAAAGTTTAAAGAGGAAAGAGTAAAAGCAACATTGATTTTGAAAAAATGTCAATAAACGCTTTTCGGATGATATATCATTTCAGAACACAAACAATTTTCTTCATGCGTTTGTTACCAAAGAAAAATGTTATAAGATGTAACCTTGAAAATTACATTAATATTAAAATTACATTAATATTAGTATTACATTAAAATTACGTTAAATTTTATTAATAAAATAAAATTCACAAAATTTTGAGGTAAAATTTTATAAGATTCACGACAATGAATTTTTTTAATTCAAAACCTCACCCCTAAAACAGACATGGCGGGGTTTCGAATTTTAAAAAATCCATTGTCGTGAATCTGATATATATTTAGCCAATTTTGAATATGGTTTAAATATAACTTCTAATTCTCTTCTTTGTATGAAGATTAATATTAATGTTTATCTTTTAACATATGTTTATACCAACAGTTCTCTCTTAAAAGGTATTTTGCATTGAAGGAACAATGAAAATAGTTTCCCAAAATTGGACTAAAACCATTATGATTCATTTCCACATTTCATTTACCATATTCTACCTTCTGATGTGTAGGCAGAGGCGGATTAAAACACCTCGGGGCCCCGTGGCAATGAAGAATATGGAGGCCCTTTTCTATAGCTTTTTATTAACAATACATATACATGTACAGTACATAGTACATTTACACGAATTATATGTACGGTGCTCAGGCTAATTGAGAAACAAACTTAAAAGAACCTTAACACAGTGTATTTTGCCGTTGGCCAAAACCAAACAGTATTAAACAAACTTTACTTTAGGGCCTATAAAACATAAAATAAAACAGGGAATTTGTCAGTTTGTGTACTCCAGTGGTGCACAAACTTTTTTGATGTGAGGGCCAAGCGAAGAAAATAACTAAATGTATTAGCCTACTTACTTTCCATCTAAGTCATAAATTGGGTCACTTTTATATTCTAACTTTTTCATTGAATTGAAAAGACCCGTGGGGCCACTGAAAAGACCCGTTGGGGACACATTTGGCCCGCGGGCCAGGGTTTGTGCATCACTGGTGCACTCTGTCATATTTAATCAAAGAAGTTTGCGAAATCTCGAATTATATCATCGAAACTCAGTTGATTGGGGGGCCCCTCAAGCATGGGAGCCTGAGGCTTCAGCTTCAATAGCCTCAGTGATAATCCGCCACTGTGTGTAGGTAACGTTATATATGGTTTATCGTTCCTCTTCTAGTGCCTCAATTCTTATTCATAACCATGGTAAATTATACCAAGGGTATATTTTACCCATTTTCTGAAATAAGGGTTAAATTCAGATATTTGGTTCGTCAGTTTTGGCATCTCTCCTCCTCTTCATTCTACAGTGTCCTGGATATTTTCAGTAAAAATAAGCAAATAAATCGTATTAACCATTATATCTTTTGATTATAGGCTAGGGTGTCCAGATTTGTGCTTGAAAAAGCCAGGATAGGGGCAGATCTATGTCCTATAGCCTATAGGCTTATTTTGAAAGCACTTTTTAACAGAGTAAATTAATACTAAATATAGTAATACACACTATATAGTTTCACATTCATATAGTATATAATTAATAACTTAAAATATGGAAAACCGGGACGTATGGACACCCGAGGTTATACTATATGTAATGCACATGAACACTACTTCTGCTGCAAACTATGATAAAGAGAAAATACTTTATGCGTGTTGGCTTTATCTTTATCATCCATGTATCACGAGCCACGTCGTCGTCAATGTCGTAACACCGCTTCTCGTCAATCAGCAAAATTAAGCGACAGTGGGTCTGGGTAATAGTTGGATGGGAGGCAGTCCTCTACGTCCATATTATGTAGCAACCCGAGGTTCGAATCACCACGAGGTGGGAAGTAATAATATATACGCATATCTCTACAGAAATCATACAATTTTAAGCTTGATCTTATCTTATCTTATAGTGTCACATACAGTGGTTTATAAGTTAATTTATAATTTACAATTATTACTCAGGTTAGTCACTGTTTTAGCCAGCGCCCGTAGTTCAGTCATTAACATAGTTTCCATACGAGCAAAGTGAAGACACAGGTCGGGAAGTTCGACTCCCGATAGTGCTGGTAATAATAATAATAATAATAATAATACAAAAGTTACTACAATGGGCTACATTAGTTAGACTAAGATTTTCTCTAGTTAACTGTTTTACATTGGCAACTTTGCCACTTTGATATTTTCTTTGTTATACTGCCACACCTTTCCTTAAATAATGAATGATAAAAAATTATTCATTTGTTAAGTTTTTGTTGGAAGGAAAAGTTTCAATAAAGCGATCACCTTTGTCGCTTTCCTAATATTAAATATTAACTGATAAATCGTCAGTAATTGAAAAATTAGTGAATAAGTCATTTTTCTCTAGGCGCCTCGGTGGTGTAGTGGGCCCCGGGTTCGATTGCCGGCGAGGGCAGGTGGCGCTCGGCTTATTCAGCTGTTCATTCTTCCATAAAAAAAATTGGTTGGTAGATAAATCGGTACCCCTGGGTAGCCTAGTCGTTAAGACGCTGGGCTGCTGATAAGGAGGTCGGGAAATCGAGTCCGGGAGAGGACTCTTATTTCCTTGGTGGTTAGTGGTTCGGATTCCACGTTAAGCTGTAGGTCTAAGTTGAGACAACAAGCTCGACCTTCGTCAGAATGAACAATTCGGGCGGAAGCAAAACCAAAATGTTTTTTGGACTAAGGTATAGTATTAACATGAAATCGATGTTAACAAGAGTAGAGATGTCTGTCTCTATCGACCTTTCTTGGGACCAGTTTAGCCTTCGTAAATTGTACGTAGTTTACTTCTGATCGGATTTTATATTAATATTACATACTGTATGTTTTCAGACTATTTTAGTCCACAAATAAGTGTCTATAGTGCGTCTATTTTCTATACATGTTTAACATACTTCGTAGTTTAAAACTTAAATATAAATTAGAGAGACAATAAAAACTAGCTAAAATATTAAATATATAAAAGGTTAGCTGTTAATTCAGTATTTACCGCCTCATAGTGTCTCGCCCAAAAGAAAAATAAAATTCCTCATTAACAGGAAAGCCGTAAGAGCAACGTTGGTGCTTGTCCCGCTTTTTGGTCTTCACTTCTTGGTGACAATTTATCGTCCGGATTCAATCGCGTGTCGTTGGACGGAAATTTACCATTACCTGAATTCGTGTATTGATGGTCTGCAAGGATTCTTCGTTGCAGTCGTTTTCTGCTACTTGAATGGAGAGGTATTGTGCCCATACACCCATTTTTGTACTATTATCTTCCACGTGCTTGAATTTGTATGTTTTGTACGTTTGTACGGTTTTTCGTTTCTGGATTTGTGTTGTTGTTTTTTAGTGTGTGTGTGTGTGTGTGTGTGTGTGTGTTTCTACTTTAGTATTTTTACTCGCAACGCTTTTTTTTTCCAGTTTTATTTTTTGCGCCTGTTTTCCATATATCTTTATTCTCTGCACTGACATGTTTACGTAACTTTGTCTTGTGGATTCCGTTATCATTTTATTGTGAATATCGATTTTAATGTAATTTTTAATAGTTAAGCTACTTTATTAATATCTTATATAAATTATTATTATTATTATTATTACTCCCGACCCAATAGGCGACAGTATTGTATTCGCTGCAGTATCGAGGAGTGATCAAAAAGTATCGAATAATTTTATTGCTACGGACAAATGAATGCAAATAAGAAATAACCGTTTACATATGTGAGTCTTCCTGCCCTCTGGCGTCTGCACTCTGAAGCAAAATCTGATACTATGAGTCAGTAGCTGGTTAGAGCGCTTAAAAGGAGGGTGTGTTTTTGCAGTACGTATAAATCTCTGAAATGGAACAACGCGCGTTCAGAGACGAACGAAATGATTAAAACAGCATTTGGAAATGATGCTCTCAGTGTAGCTAACGTTTACAAATGACACAAAAAGTTTAAAAATGGAGAAACATTTGCTCGTACCAGAAATCGAATCTGTTGAACATTTTCATCCTTACGAAAAGTGGAAGGGCGGCCACTACGTTCCTTGTCTTCAAGCGATGTTTTTCCATTTTTAAACTTTTTGTGCCATTTGTAAACGTTAGCTACACTGAGAGCATCATTTCCAAAAGCTGTTTTAATCATTTCGTTCGTGTCCGAACGCGCGTTGTTCCATTTCAGAGATTTATACGTACAGCAAAAACACACCCTCCTTTTAGGCTCTCCAACCAACTACTGACTCATGGTAGCAGATTTTGCTTCAGATTGCAGACGCCAGAGGGCAGGAAGACTCACATATGTAAACGGTTATTTCTTATTTGCATTCATTTGTCCGTAGCAATAAAATTATCGATACTTTATGACCACTCCTCGTGTGTGTGTGTGTGTGTATTAAAATAATAAATAGTAATAATAAATTACATATGTAGCTTTTCGTGCACGTTTTTTCGTTTCTTTTTCTCTGCTGACGTTTCGTTCACCTACTTTTGAACATCTCCGCAACTTATTAGTAGTTAATTTAAAAGCGTGACCTTCCTCGTACGCGTTCAAAGGTTTCCATACGAATCTTAATAATCGTCTTCTTTATGTGAGTTGAACTACGCTTTACAACTACTGTAGTTAGTCCTCCAAACTCTAGCAAATTTTACTTACAATAACTGTTTCTCCCTATCAAGCCTCAAGGGCACTTCCTAGACGACTTTGACTTTGACCTTTTGTAACGCGAAGTTCAACTGCCATGAAGAGATGGTTGGTACAGAAGTATATTAATTAATCGTCGCCATAGAGAAAGGAACGAAACAGTGTGCCCCCCAAAATTACCTCTCTAATTTAGGACTCATGAACTGGACCCTTATTAAATACTACTACTACAACTACTACTACTACTATACTACTACTACTACTAATAATAATAATAATAATAATAATAGGTGAGCTTCTAATGTAATGTATTTATGAGAAATCTCAAAATTCCTAAAAAAAAGGAAGCGTTTTTTGCACATTGATAAATTTTCTTCAAATTAATTCTTGCAAAACGAAAAGTATCAATTTAAAAGTTTAAGCCAATAATATTTTAACGTTTTTCGCCCATAAATTTCAGGTATTTTGGCAAAACTAATTATAATTATTTTTGAACAGTACAAAATGATGAAAATTCATGTAAAATTCAGCATTACAAATTTGTAGATTAACAAGATTTTCCCGTAAGTTTAATGTTTTTTCCTTATGTGGATATACACCTAATTGAATCTCATCAATTAAAAATATCGAAGAAACATTCCATTTTATTATACCTGTACCTATTTTATATTTACTTCTGGTTTACTTTCTTTAATTAGTAGTGATTCCTCAAAAGTCTCTCTGTGAAATTTATTTGTTTTATATAATAATGGAAAATTGTTTCAAGGGATTTTGTGGTCTTTTTTTGAAGTGTTCATAAATTTTGAAAATTTCTCAATGCGCGAGAAATTCTTTTAGAAATTTGAAGATTTCTCAAAAATACATTAATAATAATAACAATAATAATAACAATAATAATAATAATAATAATAATAATAAAAAGTGGTGCCAGATTTCGCCTAAATTTGACAGGAAAAAAACTCTGGAATTTAGTGAATGTAATTACTCTCACTCAAACGCACTTAATACACACTTACCGATAATTCGTCGTTAATGCCTCTGAAATTTAATTTCAGAGGCATTAGTGTCGAAGTATCGGTAAGTGTGTATTATTCACTGCATAGACAAAGGCCATAAGAAAATGGTGATACAGAAAACGGATTTTCGAACATATGGCGGCTTCGTCACTCCTACTCCGAACGCCTCAATTAAGGTGGAACTTTAATAACAAAGCAAATCTTTATATCAAGACTAATGACATTTAAATAAAGATTTAGAAAAGAGTGTAAATCCAACCAATATTAAAATAATAACGGTGACGATGAGAGAGAGAGAGAGAGAGAGAGAGAGAGAGATGTACAAATACTCGTGTGAAAAACAGTACAGTTAAAAATTAACATGGAAAATGGGTCAATTAAAAACGTCCATTAAACTTGAAATGATTGGTGCGTTTTTGTGAAAGTTTGTTTTTAAGAACTAAAATATTATTTTGTTAAATGGATTTATGATTTTTATTCCTTTCAAATTTTAATAGTGAGGAATTGTGGTCTGAGGGAAGGTTGTCTGAGGGAGCTTTAAGGTAGATTTTAAGAAGAATTTTTTCCTCTGATATCAAACCGAATATTGATTGCTCAAAATATAAGTAAGGAAAATATATAAACATAGTTTTAATTAACGAGTGACAATAAGGGAAGAGAGTTTAAAGCGTTATATCTTTAAAAAGATGAC
Source organism: Bathynomus jamesi (assembly GCA_023014485.1). Lineage (NCBI taxonomy): Eukaryota > Metazoa > Arthropoda > Malacostraca > Isopoda > Cirolanidae > Bathynomus > Bathynomus jamesi. The sequence continues at coordinate 24,339 of JAJOZX010008731.1, forward strand.
GAATATAAAGCAATGGAAATTGCCTTTTATGGTGAAAATTACATTCACTATACACAGTTTATGCAAATGGAGCTAATACAAATATACAGTAAGATACCTTTCTTTAGTAAGACACTAATAAAACAGTACTTTTGGTATGTATTTACAACCACTTTGAACTTGACGTAAATAAACAAGTCTTGTGGAACTTAAAGAGTTTGACGTGAAGCTAAAGTTAAAGAAAGTAATTCGATATCAAACTACATTTTTTTTAACTTTACATTTTAAGAGAAATGAAAAATATAGAAAATGGAGACAAAGTTAAGGGAAAAAAGTTGATATTTACGACAGGATTTTATGTTTTTATACAATTTCGGATTACATGAACAAAATCGAATTTCATTTTGTCGACGTTCGACCATTTTCAAGTATATTGCTTTCACATTTCAAACTACATTTCAGATTTTCATTGAAAATGACTAACCTAACCTAACCATACTAACCTAACCTAACCTAGCCTAACGTAACCGGGAACATTATAACCTAATCTAACCAAACTGAACCTAACCTGACCTAATTTAAACTAACTTAATGAATTTAAATGACCCGCATAAAGTCGAGATTTTCGACATTATGCGGGTTCAGAAATTTTGGTGTCGACATTTTTCCACCACCCAAAATGTTCTGAGAGGAGCGTTCGCTTTTCAATTTGTTTCTACTGTAGATTACCCCAAATATCAACTCGGTATGAGCGTGTAAATTTGTAAGGTTCGGTTTGGGAGATAAAAGATATCGTGCCTTAAAGTTCTTAAATGGTTGACTTGGTTATTGGGTACATTTTGTATGATAAACACAACAACTTTCTCATAAAATATTCCATAAATACGTGAGCTGAATATAATTCACCTTTTTTATGTATCAGTTAAAAACTTTGAAGGAGTTGAACGTGACTCTCGTATTTTCTCTTGGTTTTAGCGCCTGATAAATCTGACAAACGTTTTTAGGCAATACGTTGAAGGGTTAGATAATGTCTTATTTCCCCAAACTGCAGTGTCTTGTAGGATACAAGGGTATTTAAAGATATATATATATATATATATATTTTTTTTTTTTTTTTTTGCGGGACTTGGTGAAGGAAGGAATTGCTCTCTGATCTCCTCCTGCCCTCGTAGCCAGCCACGCATGGCTGGTCAGGGACTTTGCACAGGAATCTGTCCAACTGGTTCTTGAAGTTATTCAGGTCGGTGTGCTGGAGATTCCTCACTTCTTTTGGAAGGACATTGAAAAGCTTTGGGCCCCGTATTCTGAGGATATTTTCCATCCTCGTTTTCATGGCCCCTTGTCCCACCGCAGCTGGGGCCGTACAAAATCTGCCTCTTCTCTCATTCCAGTTTGTTTTATTTCATTTCTGAGGTTAGGGACAGAGCCCTCAAGTATTTTCCATATGTATATTATTGTGTACCGCTCGCGCCTTCTTTCAAGAGAGTTGAGTTCCAGGGATTGTAGTCGAGACCAGTAGTCTTTACTTTCCGTTTCCTCTATCTTAGACGTAAAAGTCCTTTGTATAGCTTCAATGCTCGCACTCTCTTTTTCTGTGTGGGCTTGTGAGTACTGAGCAATACTCAGTTATTGGTAGGACTAGACTCTTCCATAATTTGAGCATGTAGTTTGCTTTTCTGCTGCGGAAGCTCCTCCAGATGATTCCCATTATTTTTCTAGCCGTTGTGATTTTGATTTTATAGTGCTCTCTGAATTCTGCATCCGACATTATTACTCCAAGATCCCTGACTTGTGGATTTGGTGTTATCTGTTTGGCTTGCCGAGTTTTGTACCCTTTTTTCTGTAGCTCTTTGTTATTACCATATCTTAGAAGTTGGAATTTTTCCTCGTTGAGCTTCATATTGTTGTTTTATGCCCACTGGAATAATGTTTCAATGTCGTTTTGTAATTTTCTTATGTCATCTTCGTTCAATATTTCCTTACATATCTTTGTGTCATCCGCGAAGCATGATACAATACTGTCCTTAATATCTGCATCAATATCTGCAATCATTATTATGAACAGCAAGGGAACTAATACTGCCCCTTGTGGGACAGAGGTCACGACTTCCGAGACTTCCGATTTAACTCCGTTTACCACCATTCTTTGCGTCAAGAAATTAAATATCCACCTTCCTAGCTTTCCAGTAATTCCTGTATCACACACACACACACACACACACACACACACACACATATATATATATTATATATATATATATATATATATATATATATATATATCTCTTGGAATGTTTTATTTCAGTTTATGCAACACATAAGTGGACTTTAACAGCTGATTTAATGTGCGTTTGGGAAGTTAGGTTTCCATCTAAAACCCCATTCAGTACTTTTACCTCATGTATTCTAGTATGCATTGTATTGTATTGTCTATATGCGTATACTTAAAATCATATTTTATTTTTTATTTGTTATCATATATCGTGTCTTTGAGGGATTTAAAGATACTGTAATTTGTTTGCATTTAGCCATTACGGATAAGCTCAGTGTTTGTTATTTTTAGAACAGCTCTGTAAGAAGTTATGAGATACGAGGATGTAACGTCATCCGCATATTGAATACTAATTATGTGACAATTCTTAAAATCGTTTACGTAGCGTAGAATCTGACTACAATAACTGATTGTAAGTCAGATTCATGTTTGTTTCGTATAATGAATAAACAGCCTAGTGGCGCTCATCTTACTCCATATAGCAATGTTTTAATTTTTGGCTAATTAAAAAGGGGTTACCCTTGAACCTATGCTGCTTTGTTTAATAATATATATAATGTGTATGTGTGTGTGTGTTCAAGGATTTTTCTATGGTCAGCAAGATAGCTGTTGGGACGGTGGTTTCAAAGGATTTCCAGGTTGCTACTTTTCTATACCGGACTGAAGTCATTGTCTGAAAGTGACATTTAATCGACAAATTATTTTGCTTTAGATTAAATTAGTTTGTTTAGAGCGTTGATAGAATGTCCAGTCGACCAATTGAATATATGTCCTTAAATACAGAGTATACAGGAGCTACTTTTAAATATAAGGATAATAATAACCGATCTGAGCAGAATAATTATACTGTATAGGTCGGATGGCTCGTGGAAATATCGTGATTTGATTTATAGATTTCCTTTGATATGAAATCTATCTCCCAGTTTTTATTTCTGACCGATTTGTTTACCGTTCGTTTTGTTTACAGTGAAATTATTGTCAGAAAAGTTTGTAGATATTCTTTTCACGAGAAATCCCCTTAGTATTAAAATGGATTGGGGATGTTTTCCTACTGTTCACAAATGTTGGTTTAGTTCGTTTGCTATTGTTTTTCTATCACAGACATTATTATTTACATACAGGTTGCGCGAACGTGTTCTATTCAGGTACAATATTGGATTTAACGTTTTGTTTATTAATTTCCACGTCTGTTTTCCGTCATTATTTTTACCCAAAAATTATCTTATAATAATATATATAATAATATATATAATAATAATAATAAAACAAATAATAATAATAATAATAATAATAAATAATAAATAATAATAAATAATAATAATATTAAACAAACTGAAAGAGTAAAACAATATCTTGCTTAGAATGTCTCAAGAACAATTCCATTTTTACACTTCTTTTATACAGTTTCTGTTTTGGGATCATTTGATTCCATTTTTATATTTTCCCAGAAACAGTTAATTACATTTTTAGAATTTTCCAAACCATTTGATTGATTGCATCTTTATATTTTTCCAAACCATGTGACTCCATTTTTATATTTTATCAAGCCAGTTGATTACGTTTCCATATTTCTCCAAACCATGGGCACCTTACACTGGTCTGTTTTTCTTAATACCCTTTGTCACCCTTTTCCTAACCCCCACTTCCTCGCATCCGGTCCCGCTTATCATATAAATTCACCATCTTCTACTCCTCTTCATTCGCACCTGATGAAAATCTTGGTATATGACGAAAGCTCGTCTTTCTAATAAATCCATTTCTTATTGTGGTTTTAACCCCTTAATTCAGCTTCTCGTAAGTGACAATATTCATATATTATAATAATAATAATAATAATAATAATAATAATAATAAGTTATTGGTAAGCAGCAGATTTTGTAATCTATTATATAATACTCGTATCCACTCTACGTCTTTATTGGGTTTCATTGTATGGGTATTTGTTAATATAGTGTTCAAGTGTTCGAATTTCATATTTAAATTGAGGTCTTCATACGATTCGTCATAAGTATCTAAATGTAATTTGTATTTTACCAAAAAAAATATTGGTCAGTAAAAATGGGTACCCTGAGAACTCTAGTGGTGAAGAAGCTGAGCCGCTGATCGGGAAGTCATGGGATCGAGTCCGGGCGAGAACTTTGTAATTTCTGACTTTCTTGGTGGTTCGTTCGTGGTTCGGATTCTACGTTAAGCCGTAAGTCTAAGGTGGGACAACGAGCTCGACCCTGGTCAGAACGAACAATTCTGGAGGAAGCAAAATTTTTATTTTAACTAAAGTTACAATTTTGTGTTGAGAAAGTTGTGAATTAGTTAAAAAGAAGCGAAACAACGAAGATGATTAGAGACATGATCAAATATTAATCGAAGTTCACACTTTCGTTCAAAATAGTCCTTATCTCTGATCGATAAAGGTGAAATTTTCTACAAAAGTATTTATTCTGGTAGATTTACTTCAACAAGGCCTCATAATAATAATAATAGTAGTAGTAGTAGTAGTCGTAGTAGTATAACCCCTTTATATATAGAGTGTCGCGTAAGTCCGGTCTTATAGGAAAATTCTGCCTTTTTCTGAGGAGTGCAACTCGCTTCCATATTAGCCATTGCGTGTTATTCTACCTGCAACAAAAAAAAGGTCCCAAAACAAGACAGATTTGAACATTTGTTTTAGTTCTAATGTACTACTTTTGTAAATTTAATTTAAAATAAATTTTTCTATGAGACCGGACTTACGGGACACCCTGTATAATATAGAGGTATATCTATGGGATGAATCTTAGAATTAAACACGACAGAGGGAAAATTAAAAAGCGATTCCACGTACACGAAAAGAACTGGAATCGCTTATATATACAGGGTGTACCATAAAAAAGGTACATTTTAAAAAGTCTATAAAATCAACATTTGTCATTTAATTTTAATAAAACTGCTACCCAATAAAACATACGTATTTATCTATATGCAAACAAGTTTTCAGACTAAAATATCAAATAATTCAAATTCTATCAACATTTAACGAAAGAGTATGATTTCTCTACTTGACACGCAAAAATGATTAAACCTTTTTAATATTTTTTTATAAAAATAATTTTTAACGTAAAATTTGTCTGAAATTATTAAAAAAATTGTTCGAAATGCTTTCCTTCCATTTCAATAACTTTTTTTATTCTTGGCCGGAATCTGGGAGAACTTAGCAGAGCGAGTCTACAGGACTAGGATAAAAGATGTCGCTCATTTACGCGAGTTCATCATTCAAAAATGGGAAGGGCTTTCACAGGACGTATTTACATGTACGTAACACAATAGGTTGTGTCCGTAATATAGACACGCGTAAAATATGGACTGATAGGTTAATAGGCATCAGTAGACAATAGGTAGGACACAACATATAAATAATGACGTATAGAGAATGAAGTTTTTTAATTATTATTATTAAAGAATTTACCATATATTGAATACGGAAGATGTCCAAATACTAAACACGTGATTCAGTGTTCAAGGTATGGAAACCGTGAAGGAAATTCAAGTTATTTTATGACGTCATAGTGTATAAGTCATTATTGGGAGGATTTAAAAAAACGAATTAGAGACAAAGAGTGGGTATTAAGGACTAAGAAGTACAACTACGGGTTCCAATCCTGTTATATGCAATGTGTATGCATAATCTAGGGACGAGAGTGAGATGCAAGACAACCATAATTAATTATAATAAATTCTATAACAAATGAAAAATGGAAGTATGGATACGACTAAACCAAAGAAATAGTAGATCATAGGGTTGTGACACAAACAAAAATAGAAAGCAACAAATAAAGTTTTTATCAAAAATCGCATCAGGCGACTTTGGCTCCTCATGTAAAAATGAATAGAGATTATTCATTGTTTATTTTTACAGTTATATATATATATATATATAAAGACTGTAATCCGATTTTTCTTTTCTGAGAGAACAAATCAAATATGGAAGAAAAGGTTTAATAGAAATATTTATTCTTGAGGACTGTATCAAATAAAGGAACGTCCAATTAAAAACAAAAAGGTCGGGAGGTCCCGACCTCGGGGGCCCTTGGAAGTCGGGAAACGAAGAGAAGAGGAATGAGAAAGGACGAAGAAAAAAGGGAGAAAAAATTGGTAAGGGAGATTGTTCTTGCGTTGTTTGATGGGGGTTGTTTAACCTCCTTCGCGACATCTAAAGTCGTATGACGGAGGGGACTCGCAGCTTTACCCGGAATTTGAACCACGGGTCGCTACATCAACTGGATGCGGAGGACGGCCACCCGTCCCAACTATCACCATACCCAATGTCGCTTAACTTCGCCGATCGACGGGAAGTGGTGTTACGCCATTGGCCAAGACGTAGCCTTTGAAACGGAGAGGAAGAGATGAAAGATAAATAATTTATATTTCGTCTTTCGTGTCCATTTTGTCTTTGTAACATTTATTGTAACTGTAAATACGTTTTTCGTTTAAAACAATACGAAATGAACACAAAAATGGAGACTCTTAAATTAAAATCTTAATTAAAATCTTAATTGAAGTTAAGACGAATTCTATGCGGAGTTGAACGGACCTAAAGAAGTTTTGTCCTTATCACGAAAATGGAATAAAAGGACTTTATGAAAAGTGAATTATGAACTGAAAGGAAAATTTTTATTGGCAAACCAGAATTAAGTATGACAAATAGTAATAATAAAAAATAGAAAAAAAATAGACAAACATAAAAATATGAGTAATGGAAAAATAGCAATATCGATGCTAAATGGAGCTACAGACATACTTTTTCGTATCATGAATCCCACGGTTTAGATGACTGACGAATAGCTTGGATAATATAATTGGCTTGGTTCAGTTTTTAATTCTTTGTGTCAGACTGTGGTAAGCGCGTTTTATTACCTCCGGGGGTTCAAGATCGTCAACAACTCTCGTTCAAGCTGAATTTATAAGGAGATTAATTATCCGATTTAAGTAAACTGTCGTTTATTTTAAAGCCAATATAAAGTGTTCAGTAGGATTTCTGTTTCATTCAGTTATCGCTGGAATTGTGGTTTTGTTGGCCAGATGAATAAAGTGGCCAGCTTTTTTGGGTCAGTATACTGTGTATATACAGCTTAAACAAAATAATTAGCAGGGATTAGCAAAAGATTAATAGACAGTGATTAAGGGAAAAAGAACTCGTAACAAGATATGATTAAATTTTTTAGGTTCCCAAACTGTCATTAAAATTATGTGCAGACCTATTATATACATGCACATTCTAGAATGTTCCCTCCAGTTACAGTATGTCTTTAGTTTTTACTAGATCTTTAGAACCTTACCAATTTATACTATGATTATATCTATACATATCAGGGTTGGGTCAATTAACTTTCAAAATTAACTAATAAGTTAAGTTAATTTGGGAATCTTACCAACCAAGTTAAGTTAATTTTATCAAGTAAGTTAAGTTAATTTTACCAACTAAGTTAAATTAATTTTACCAACTAAATTAAGTTAACCCATATTTTGAAAATTAACTTTTGCTTTCTTGGAAGTAGTCCGTAGAATCACCATAATATCTACAGTAACTAATCGTGGTATTGATATACCTGTACCAGTACCTGCAGTATGTAAGAAATAGTAATGGAATACTCGCCCAAATAATTGAAATTGCATTTTTTTTAAAAAGGAAAGTTAATTGAAAATTAATTGAAGTTAATAAATTAATTTGGAGAAATTTCAGTTAAGCAAAGTTAACCCATATTTTAAAATTTAACTAGTTAAGTTAATTAATTGATTAATTCATTAATTTATTAATTGACAAAAATTTAAGTTAATTAACCTAACTGACCCAACCCTGATATATATATATAGTTAAAGAAAGAGGTGGGTAGTAGTGAAGTAGATATACTTAAGTACCTGTACTTAAGTATATCCACTTAGAAAGTACTAGAAAGTACATTTTTTTTGGTAATACTTTTACTCTAACTTGAGTACAATCTTAGGAAAAATTTGTACTTTAACTTAAGTACAATGTTGCGAAAATCTAAAAAGTATGAAATAAAACAACTGTATGCTTGACAATTTCATTCAGAACTGTTAAACAAATTCTGGAAAAACCCGCTTTCAATCTGCCACCTCTCAATTTCAGGTATTGAGAGGGGAAAGATACCGAAACCGGACTATTCCAGATTTTTTTACCAAAACATTTGGGTTTCATTAACCAATCAGAAGAGTCATTCAGTACAGTATTTTAAGGTAGCCAATCGGCTTTTTCGATAGCTGATGACGTCACTTGTTTTACGCATGCGCGCTCTTCTCCATCTCCACTCGTACTGTAGACTTAGAAATTGGAAGTCAGTGTACTCGAGTAGTTAGCTATAGCCTATAAATAATAATCGGATGTCGAGTATGTCGGAGGTTGTCAGCTCTTTTTCAAACTCAGAAAATAGTGATCGCCATCCTTGGCCGTATCTGGGACAACTTTTTAAATTTAAGAATTTAAGGTATTTTATTTCATTTTTAAACAATACTTTTTACTTTTCAGTACTTAAGTACATTATAAAACTTAATTTTGTACTTCAACTTAAGTACTTTTGATAATGTGTACTTTCACTTTAACTTGAGTACATTTTTTAAAGATTACTCGTACTTTAACTTAAGTAACAAATGAAAGTACTTTACCCGCCTCTGGTTAAAGAATGCATTAGAATTACCCGCGATTCTACAAACATATTTATGATGTTTTACTCTGCATCAAAGATGTAATAGTATAACACTACAACAGCATAAACCACTAATTATTCTAATGCATTGTTGAACCATATGTATAGATATAATCATAGCATTAATTTTATTCTACATCTATTAATATTAATTCTATAATAGAATAGAACCCCCCCCCCCTCTACTTTGCTTTCTATATTCGTCTTTCCATTCGACTCACTACTCATTAGTAGGCGACAGGGCTTTTCAGTTTTCGAAAAGCGTTGTGCTAACCCTCCATGCTATTGTTTGTTCGTGGAAAGTTCTGATAAAGGTGTTTTTGCAAACTTCGGTGAGTCTCTGCCACCATAGCTTATGTCGACGTTCTATATTTGTAAAAAATTTCAAAGCAGTCCAGAATGAGATTGATTTCTTGAGGGATATCTACACTCTACAGTAGGTAAGAATCTCGAAAGTCTCAATAACGTCATCGAGAGAGACATAACACATTCGCTATCTTTCGTATTTCCACGCTTATGTCTTCATTATTATTGTTATTATTATTATTATCATTATTATTATCATTATTATTAATGATATAAAGCTGTCAAAATCCATGCAAGTTCTTATAACTTACTGTATAGGCTTTGACACATGAAAGAGACTATGCAATGATAGTGCCGGCCTGACGAGAAGCACACTAGTCAGTTTTTTAAATCTGTTATCAGCTTGGCTCGTCGAAAGTTAAAGGAGTTGTCACAAAGAGTGTAGGAAAACTTTAAGTTAATTTTTTTTTTTAGTTTTACTCGGTAAGAGTCTTGGGAAAAAAAGAGGAGTGGATGAATAAATGGGACTGGTGAACCATTCAACAAGTCATATACTATAAACAAATAAAATAATTGTAGACAAACTTTAAATAATATTTTAAAGGATACGTATTGCAATAATTTTAGTTCTGTATTTCTTTGAGCAGTAAATATAATAATACAATGGGAATCATCCTCACCAAAATCATGAAAAGGGAAGACTTTACCTTTCAGAGTACGTTTGTATACTTCAGAAATGGTAAGTTGGTCCACTTTGGCAGAGGGACTGAATCAACTCGTTTCAATCGAACTTGTTGCACTATTCTTTTCTGCGTGTTCAATGATGAGATTTGACTTTGTAGATTTCCATTCAGATTAGCAAAATCCATCACTATTTGACGAGTAGGCATGCTCATTTGTGCTGTAAACGTCTTCTTAACCCGCAACACAGGTATATAATACTCAGGAAAGTAGCCAAGTGGGGGGGGGGGGCGACGGAGGCGGTCCAGGAGAAAAAATCTGCGGTAATTACAACCAAGGTTCACCGCCAAACTATAACATTTAACAATTTGGTATCTATATATAATGGAAGGAGTATGTATGTATATATATATATATATATATATATATATATATATATATATATATATATATATATATATATATGTGTGTGTGTGTGTGTGTGTGTGTGTGTGTTATTTAAGCGATATTTTGCGTCATTTTTTTAAACACCGAAATATGAAATATGAAGCGCGGGGAAATTGAACACAGCTCGGCGCCAATTAGTTTTGCATGCACTGCAGCATAGTACAGCGTGACGAGTGGGGCGTGTTGCATCATTGCATGTTGGTCAAGCTTCGTTAATTCGTTATACAATATAGAATGAGTGAAGAGCGTCTGACAGGATTAGCTTTAATCGCCATGGAGAGAGACAAGCTAACTCTAGATGATGCGTCCGAAATATTGGATAGATTTGCGAGAAAAAAAGCGAGACGACTCAATTTGTTACTGGAATAAAAGGGACGGTGGGCGGTAATGTGATTTTGTGGTGTACCTATACGTAAATTGCGTATTTACTAAAGTATTCGATTTTGATTTAGTAAAGTAATTGCGTATTTGATAAAGTACATATTTTTTGTCAAGTAGCCCCTGAATTATTTTTCCACGCGATTATCCTTTTTTAAATTTTATATATGTTAAACAGATGCGCGTTTCTTTTGTCTCAACTGATCTAGCTGTTTCTACATCCGTTTGACTTGCCTTATACGTGAGATTTTCATTTAGATCTCTTCTAATGATTTCGTTATTCATAGATACGTTATACTGTTAAACGTGTATACACTAAATAATTGTATGCATGAAATCAATAAATGTGTGAATAAAATAGTTACTTTCTTTGTTAAATATGAAAACTATAGGATCAATACCTCATTTCAAATTTCAGAAAATACGAGTAATTACATCATAATATAGCTTAGACTGCGCCAATGTGACTGTCCTATCCAAATTTTTGTTGGAAAGGGTACATATTTCATGTAGATGGCTGTAAATAGGCCTGTATGATTAATCGAAAATGTCGATTCGGGTCGATTCAGTAAAATAATCGAAACTCGACCCGACTTACAGCTAAAAAATTTCGATTCTTCGATTCGCTAACTGTAACCTGTTGAGACGATAAACTGGCACTACCCGAAAACCATGGAATGTCGAAACTGTGGAATAACAATTGAAAAAAAAAAATATATATACAGGGCGTCCCAAAAAAATGTATACACACTTTAAATACTTATAAAGGCAGTGTTTATTAAAATACATTTCATTTTCAAAATGTAATAGAATCTACAGACATTATTTAATTGTTTTGTCAACGCCTGTTTTCAAACTGACGTCCGTTCTGGTCCAGGCACTGCTGATAACGCGAAGCAATGGAATCGCAAACATCACGAAACATTTCGTTTGGTATTTGTGTGCATTCTCGTTCAATGGCTGCTCTCAATTCAGCGACTGTTGCAGGTTTTATAGCGTAGACTTTGTCTTTTAAGTATCCCCATAAAAAAAGTCTAGTGGTGTGAGGTCTGGTGAACGCGGAGGGTATTCTACGAAACCTCTTCGTCCAATCCACATCCACATCGTGCCAAGTACCACTCGCAATACTCCACTCTTCGGTCCGGATCATCTTCATTAATAGCATGGACTAATCTTGGAATGTAACTTTTCCATTGACAGCGCTCAAAATGCGTTGGACAGACGATTCTGAAATTCCTACCTCACGACTCGCTTGCCGCACAGATTTTCTTGAACTTTGGTGATACGTTTCCAGTACTCTTTCTTGCTTTGTGGGGCTTGTCGATGTCCGTGGTCTTCCGGAACGCTTCTTGTGGACATTCTGAACAGTTCCATCGGCTTCAAACTTATCTCTAATTCGAGTGATGGTAAGTCGCGTTGGTGGATCTGTTTGAAACTCCCTCCTGAACTGTCTTTGCACTTCAACTGCGTTTTCACACTTCCAGTAGCATTTTAGAATGAATTTCCTTTGTTTAAAGCTTAGTCTGACTGCCATTATTAATTCTAATGGGTTTAACTTGGAAAGAAAGAAACATCAATTGAGCTATCAGCTGTTAAAGTGTGTATACATTCATTTTTTTGGGACGCCCTGTATATATTACTTACTTTTGTTGAGTTTGAACGACGGTTCAGGATCGACCTGCGGTCGACCCCTCTGCAGCATCCCGCCTCATTTGCGGGACTTGGTGAAGGAGGGAATTGCTCTCTGATCGCCTCCTGCCCTCGTAGCCAGCCACGCATGGCTGGTCAGGGACTTTGCACAAGAATCTGTCCAGCTGGTTCTTGAAGTTATTCAGGTTGGTGTGCTGGAGATTCCTCACTTCTTTTGGAAGGACATTGATATATATATATATATATAGTATTATATATAATATAATAATATAATAACGTTATAAAATAGTTGGATATTTGAGAGATTACGCTTTTATGAAGATCTGAGTGCGCTGAATGCGTATGGTCAGCTTTTGATTTTGTGATGTCACAGAATCACGCGCGTGCCTTGCGTTGCGGTGTGACAAATTTGGACCAGTTCTTTGGTTTCAGTTGTTTATTACGCTTTTCAGTATGTTGTCGCTGGTGCATGTATGTTGTTCTGTTGGTGCTGCTGCATGTAAATTGTAAAGTATAGGTGAGTGCAGTGCACAGTCGCAGTCGAATCGAATCGAGAATCGAAGACAAGTGGCCGAATCGAATCGAAATAAAAATATCCGAATCGCCACCCTTAGGCTGCATAGTGGCTGTTCAAAAATGGCAGTTGCACTGACATTTTCAGACAGTTTTTACACAAAATAAGCTTAGAATGCGCTAGCTTACGGGGCTCCGCCCGACCCGCTGGGAAAGCTTCCAGCTCTCCTCACCACGGAGCCTGACGAACGTAGCTCATGTTCTCCTCCTCCCCACCCTTGGGACATTCCTGGCTACGTCCCTGATAATACTCCTCTTATTTCATCAATTAATGCATGAGTATGCTCATTTACGGTTCCCTGCCGCCAGCGCATTGCTTGTTGTATGTATTCTAGCAACACAACCGTTACAATACTTTATTATCTGCCCTCTCCTCGTCTTTCACGAAGAAATAACCCTGAAACGGAGTTATTGGTAACCTCGTTTGGTTACGGTGAATTCTAGCCCTTATCAATCATGATGTAGCGAATGTACTTTGAGGCAAGAAGGATCGATCGAAAATTTAATGGAGAACTAACTTTTCTAAAGCCAAAAACAAAATGAAGATCGAACAGTAACACAACACACGAATTTTGACAATTGCTACTCTAGTCCCTCAAGCGTCTGACTTAGCTAATTAAGCCTCTCACTCGAGAATTAATTATAAAGGTCAGACACGTACCTAATGGAAAATTAATTCCCTCGAATCAAAATGATGGAAGTACAAGCAAATAAATTACGAGTATTTGTGAATACGAATACTCACGACTACTCCAGTATTAATGAATAACCCCTATATATATATATACACACACAGGTACGAAATCTGCTTAGAAGGTCTTACAGTAGGTGGATAGACCGTCGCAACGCAATAAATCAGAGCAATCGACAATCCCAGTCTGCGTATCCACATCACACTAGTGTTTCCTCGTTTGAAAACATGGAAGAGGTAAGGCACTAATTAAGGCTTAGTTGTAACATATATATATACACACACAATATATGTTACAGGGAATGTGTAACTAAGGATTTCATGAAATCCCTAAAATGTTCAGGGATTTCATGTAAGGTTAAGTCGTAATATTTTCGTTAAACGTACGGGAAAATTATTGAATGCCCGGTTAGGTTAATTGAATGCCTTGACGACTGGTTAGGTTAAGTCCTGATATGTTCGTTAGTTTTAACGAAAATATCACGAATTAACCTTACATGAAATCCCTGAACACTTTAGGGATTTCATGAAATCCCTAGTTACACAGATTCCCTGTAACATATATATATATATATATATATATATATATATTCGTTATATGGAAGGGTTACGTTCCTGAAAAGTTGTCCGTAAACCGAATTTCCGTATAACTGACCCTATTTTCCCATTGAATCCCATTATCATCATCAGATGCTTCCTCTTGAAGCTGAAGGAGCAATGGAGAGTCGTGAGCTTCACTGTCTGACCCATCATCTTGGCGCGTGGTTGCCGTGGGTGGAGGTGATGATGTTTGCGGGCGAAAAAATGATAAGAGTGTTGTCTGTTTTCCCCGCATCGTCTTCTCTTTATACAGCTGCTCGTAGTTACTGAGTAACTTTTGTAATCTAGCCATAAAAATCATCTAATCTTGCATTTTTTTTTGCTTGTAGGGCATTTAATACAGTCCGTATCATTGCTCAGCAGTGAAATTTAATTTTTTTAACTTTTTCAAAAAAAATTCCGTAACTGCAGAATTTTTGTCTGTATAACGGACCTCGGTACTAAAATAAAATTTTCGTAAGTGTGAAATTCCGTATAAAGGGGTTCCGTAAAACGAGGACTACCTATATATATATATATATATATATATATATATATATATATATATATATATATAACTTACATCTAATTTTCTTGCCAATATTAACCAGACAATGGATCACCTGCAGGCAATCATTAATATAAGAATTATTAAGCAAATCCTTTGATAAGGTAAGGATTTGCTTAATAATTTTTAATGATTGTCTGTTTAATATTGGCTGAACTTTGACCATTTAACCTGACTGACAAGATCAAAGAAAGATGAAAGATGAAAATAAACACGGAAGAAAATTAGATTTAAGTTGGGGCAATAAACTAAAGATGACTGAAATGGGTGTTGTCAAGGTCAATCAAGGCGTTGGAACGGAACGGTGAGTAAAACAGGAGTAGATGAGTAGATATTGTATAGTCTTAAAAGTTAAGTAATTCAAGAGTACTTGATTGTAGGTCAAAAGTAGACGAGAGTAGATGAATTGATTCTCTTTCTGACATAAAAGAAATATACAAAAAAGTACAGGATCACCTGAAGATCAGGGCCCCAGCCTTCTTTAGTTAGCCTTATAAGTCTAACTAACGAGAATATCACGACCTAACCTAACCACTCGTTAGGTCAACTGTACGCCCTTGACGATTGGTTAGGTTAGGTCGTGATATTTTCGTTAGTTAACCTTATAAAGCTAACTAAAGAAGGCTGGGGGGCCCTGATCCTCAGGTAATCCAAAGTACATTTTCAAGGATAAAAATAAAACTTTCACTTTATACTTACGTAAATGTACTTTTGGTCTATCTTTACTTTATATTCAGAGTACATTTAATCCTTTTGGTACTCCTTCCTTTTCCCCCTCCTCATCACTTTTACAAAAATAAACATTTTTTTGTAATTTTCTCTTTAAAAAGAAACAAGTCGTGGTTCTCATTGCAAATAAGTGGAATATTTTAACGAAAATATCATGACTTAACCTAACCAATTGTCAAAGGCGTACAGTTGACCTAACCGGGAAAAAAAGAAATTGTGGAGGAAAAAGGAATAAGTGCCATCCTTTTTTTCCTCCGTTCTAAAGTTGACGGATCCAATTTTTTTTTTTTTTTTAGAGTGTAAAGATTTTGAACATTTTACCAGCATTAACTTTTCTAATTCATTTATGAGTGCGGTTGTAGCGACTCTCAAAATTTTACAATTTGTTTTTGCAATCTTAAGTATCACAACATTTTTCTAAAGTTATAACTAAATGAATAAGAAATATGTCTAGAGATATCGGTGCCCCCGCCTATATTTCTGACCTTGACTTTTGATGCAAGGACCCGATCCTTGCTCGCGACACGTCGTCTTGTGGTGATACTTATATGTATAAAGTTTTTTCAATTTATGTTGAACCATTCAAAAGTTATCGCCCGGACACGAAAAAGCTCCATTTTATTGACCACCGTGATACTGACTTCTGAATCACGGACCTAATTCTTGTTTATGACACATGGTCCTGCGGTAATCCACGCGCGTATAAGTTTGATCAAGTTATGTTAAGCGGTTTAAAAGATATGGCCCGGACACGAAAGTGTGACAAAGGGACGAGCGAACACATTTAATCCATGCAGTATGACCCTCCAAATTTATTTGGTCGGAGCATAATTAACAATTTCATTATAGTCTCTAAACCAGTGGTTCTCAACCTCTCTGGTTCAAGGAATCACAGAGGATTTTCGTCTCCCTCTGTTCAACATCCAGTTACCCAATCCTCGACGCAGCACCAAGTAACTTCAAACTGACCATCTACAGTTTCTGTATGAACGTAATAAATCGCAATTTTTCTGGGTTTTTTTTTTAATTTTATTATCTTAAGTAAATTTTGAATTTTCACTTACTTATTTTTGTCATTTTCATGAAAAATCGCGAAACTCCCGTTGGAAAACGTTGCTCCAAACCATTAATTTCATTCACGTATGCATTAAAATAATGTTCCTGTAATTAAATATTGTTTCTAGAACTGCGATTCCTTTCGATGTGCAAATAATTCCATCAAAAGTATTCTACAAAAGTATTCGTCATTGTTTTCAAACCTATAAATAAGCTATTTTTTTTTTATTTTGACGTGGTAACTTCGTCTTATGTAATCTGCATTGACCCTTTGCGCGCTTGGTTAACATTTCTTTAACAAGTGTTTTCTGAGTTACATTAAGTTAGTTTGGGTGCCTTTTTCGATTTTTTGTCATTTTCTTTCGTTTCTCGCAAAATCTACGCTTATTCTCTCGGTAACATTTCTTCCCATATTCGTTACTTCACTCGCTTTATTCCTTCCTTCAATGTTAAAATCTCACTCACCATTGAAATCATGTCAAATTTGTATGCCCTCGTCCTGATGCAGGCGGTATAGAATCAAATTCCCCATTCCTTTTCTGTCCAACTCTCTAAGGCAAAGGTTAATCAGTATTCTCAATGTTTCATCTACTCAACCGGTCAACTTTAGAACAACCTTCCTCAATCCATCTCCCCCCCCCCCCTCCTCTCTATGACCTTCAATTTTTCAAACGCAAAGTATCCAGGAATCTCGAAACTTTGGATCTTGACTTTGGATCTTCTTCTTCTTCTTCTATTGGGGGGGAGGGCGTTTTAGCAGGCACTCGCCCTTGGTCCCTCCTTTCTGCGTAAATTTTGTTTCAAGAAACTTAGGGAATGCTTTATTGCGTTCCCCACATTTTCTCAGTATATCCAAAACATTCTAAAATTTAAATCGAATTTAGTCTTTAGCTTCGCCTGATCGAGCGTTCACTTATTTTCTCGTACACAGACTCTTGCATAAGTTGTGACTTGATATTTTTTTCCACATTAAAAATACAAGGCAAGAATTAATTATATTTTCCGGCAATGACTGTTTCAAGTGTAGCTCATATAATAAAATGATTCCACGCTACTAATTATATCTCCCATTTTTCCTTTTTATGTACATTTTAAAATATGTGACATACGTACAAATGAAGCCAGTATCCGTGGCGCAGTACGTAACCCCATTTCCCTATAAACCTATAAACGAAATAAAAACGCTGGATTCAGGGGTTCGACTCCCGATGGTGATAGTTAAATAAGCTTGGGTCGCGTTCGTCTGGCCGGAGCACTGGGCCAATTTCTGGCTCTCCTGAGCGTTCATTAATTATTATTACGTACTGACAGTAGCGGATTTATGGATTTCCGCCCCAAGGCCATTTACTATATGCCGCCCTCAGTATGGACAGATAAAGTCATATTAAAAAAATAAACATATTTCAATTTACAAACAAATTTTAGAATTCTATTTTTAAAGGAACTCAAATACATTAATTTTATAAACAAAATTTAGAGAGAAAAAATATTTAAATAAATTCAAATCAGTTCTTTCTTCTCGCTTTTTTATAATTTTTATAATTTTTTAAAATTATTTTGGTGCTACTATAGCGTGATTCCTACCTCGATTCGGCGGTCTACCTTTTAATTATAGCTTCTTACCTTGTTTACTAATTGCTTGTTTACATTCCAATGTCCATCGCCCTTGACGATTGGTTAGGTTTAGTCCTGATATTTTCGTTAGTTTTAACGAAAATATCGTGACTAAACCTAACCAATCGTAGGTAGACCACATACTATAGTAGCACCGAAACTATTTTTTAAATAAATAAAATTGAATAATAAATAGCATTTTATATTTATTATATTTTCATTTATACCTTGGATAGGAATCACACTCTACAGTACTGTAGTTTCGAACCAAAACGGGTAGGAATCACCCTATAGTAGCACCATTATTTTTTATAACTTATAATTTTTTTGTCGCCCTAGGCCTAGGCCTTTTTGTCCTCTACGTAAATCCGCTAATGTGTTCTAATATAAAACGCAGCCTAGGCCATATAGTTTATATTTATATACTTTTTACAAAAGATGACCAAAAGTGGCATATCGCTCAGGTCAAATTAATGCGGTCCACTACGCTAACTCCTGTATTTGTATAGACAACACGATCGGGAATTTATTATGTTTATTGGGAAACTGTTATCCACTAAGCCAAGCATTAGCTTTTAGATGGCAAAAATCAAGGTTTCTGATATTAGAAATAGCGTGTCTCGGCATGATTTAAAGTTTACCCCGAGAGAGAGAGAGAGAGAGAGAGAGAGAGAGAGAGAGAGAGAGAGAGAGAGGTAGGTGAACGCAAATGTGGGCGGAGTTATAGAACTTTTTATAGATAGTTTATGTTAATTAGAACGTTCACAGCAGACCTTTTTCCACTAGTTAAAGAGCGTTCACATTCGAATTAGCTTATAGGAATGCATTCTTCAGGTATTTACTGAAAGATAAGTGATGATATTTAGCGATGAAAATATCATATCATATCTATCTATCTATCTATCTATCTATCTATCTATATATATATATATATATATATATATATATATATATATATATATACTGCATATGAAGATTATTGGGTGCTGGTTAAGTATGCGGTCTACCATCTGAGTTCTGGTTAAGTGTGCGGTCTACCAGTGGCGGTCCTAGCTTACATGACGCCCTGGGCGAACCTCACCTTCAGCGCCCCCCCCCCCTGTTCGCCAACACACACACATTCGAATCCCCCCAAAATAAAGGACAGACATAACTCTTTCACAAAATAACTTTTTATTGGACTAATTGTTGGAACTTCAGAACCAAAACAAAGACTCAAATTTCTGAATTTTACAAATCCTTCATCACGTAAATAGAATAACTCACTTAAGAGAATGTAATTATGATACTATGAACAGGAAAAATACAAATTAAATTGCACAACTGCCATAAATAAACTAGAGAGTCAAATTTCTAAATTGTACAAATGCTCTATCACATAAATAGAATAAGACACTTAAGAGAGGGTAATTATTATGCTACACTTTGAACAAGAAACAAAATAAATTGCACCACAGCACAACTGCCATCTAAAGCCTGACTCTTCTTACCTTCCTTGATGCAAAGTCATGAATTAAATCATCATATGAAATCTGCTCAGCAATTGTATGATTTATACTGATGATGGCCAGACCGGTAAGGCGTTCCTGTGACATAGTTGACCTCAGGTAGGATTTGATGAGCTTCAGCTTTGAAAAGCTCCTCTCTGCTTCAGCAACAGTGACTGGAAGAGTAAGACCAATTCTGAGAGCAGTCCACAAATTTGGATATATTTCAGAGAGCTCCCTTTCATGGATAAATGTCAGCAGTTCAAGCAAGGATATGGTCTTTGATGGCAAGTCAGGCAAGTTCTTCAGCTCCTGTGCAAGCTCTCTGCCATCCAAGTCAGATTGTCCCTTAAAGTGTAGTGTAGTACTAAGGTTCACACATTGTTCTGTCAGCTCCTCAAATGTGAGATTTTGGAAATGTGTCAGCACTCCAAACTTCTCTCCCACAATTTCCAACGTGGAAAATCTTTCCTGAATGGCTGATGTTGCAGCATCAACCACTGCATTGAAAAATGTCACCTCCAGCTTCTTCAAAGCATCAATCAAGGGCTCATCAGATGCTTCATAATATACATTTCACTATTTAACCAAACCCAGAAAAATAACATTACATATGTTAAAGTATGGGCCTTTATTCCCAATAATATTAATCTGGAAGCATTTTGCATTGTTTAGGTCTTTTATGGGAAGGTTTATGGAAAATGCAATAGATGGTTTTTTATTAATAAAAATATATTTATTGATCTTTTATTATTTATTTTATTTTATTTTTTATTTTTATTTATTTCTTTATTTATTTATTCTTATTTTTATTTTTATTTTTTTTGCAGGCGCTCATGCCGCCCCTCCACAAATGCCGCCCTGTGCGGCTGCCCATATTGCCCATATGAGGAACCGCCACTGCGGTCTACCATCTGAGTTCTGGTTAAGTGTGCGGTCTACCATCTGAGTTTTGACAGAATATAAACTAACGAAAATATCACGACTTAACCTAACCAATTATCAAGGGCGTACAGTTGATCTATTATTAATTATAACATTGTTTGTTTCTGGAATAGTTACTAATAGATCAACTGTACGCCCTTGATAATTGGTTAGGTTAAGTCGTGATATTTTCGTTAGTTTTAACGAAAATATTCTGTCAAAACTCAGATGGTAGACCGCATACTTAGTCAGCTTAATTGTGGTAGACTGCTCGAAGCTAGGTAGACCGCACACTTAACCAGCACCGATTATTGTCCCGTATACGTGCAATTCTTTTTTCTTTCCATGTCATCATATTTTAGGATGTCTAATATTTTAAGATTTTTAATTACTTTGTTCCTCAAATTACTAATTGATAAGATACATCTTTAGTTTTAAACAATTCTGAAAACCTTTGCCATTTGCCTCTTTTGTACGAGAATTTAAATTTTCGTAACTGTACCAAACATACGTCATCGCGGGAAAGACAATATAAGTGAAACTTCCTCTTTTCTTCTGCCAGGAACAAGGAGACTCCAAGAACAGTCTGGATACAGCATTCAGAAGAGGGTCCAAAAAATTTTCGAGTTTGTATCAACGCATGCGCAGAGCCTCGGACACTTCCAGTAGAAAACTAAACCGAAGCCAAAGGAGAAAGTCTTCGAGAGATAAAAGCGCCTCCAATTCCATCAAAAGGAACGTGAATGGTCATACCTTTATGAGGTCTCAATCGATAGAAGCAACGAGGACGGAAAGGGAATTGAGAAGATCTTTCGACATTTCTTGACAAATCTTCAAAAACTTAACGGAAAACGTTCATTCATCTTCTCAAGGACAAGTTGATGAATCGGTAAAAAGCGTGGAAGTCATAATTCCACTCGCGGTTACAAAGAGAGAACCATCCATTGAGGACCACGAACTACATCAAATGCACAACGAAATACCGAGTCTGCAAGAACCTGAAGATTTAGGAAGTGTTGAAAGCGTCCACAGTGTTAATTCATGTTCACTGAAGGTCCCAGGGTCGTCTCAGCCTCTAAAATCAAGACTGGATCTGAGATCAGTTTGTTCTGTGAAGTCACTTTTGAGTTACTTTACGACCGGAAGTAAAACAGAAGACAAAGAAGCCATCAAAACCAGCAATAGAGCGAATTCCTTCTGTCAGCTCAGGTATGAATTATATATATATAAATATATATATATATATAATGCAAACTCACAAGGAAAAAGAAAAATTATACCAAGGCTTTAAGGACTTTCGTATATTCAACAGTACACCTCGTCAGGGAATGATGAGGTGTACTGTTGAATTCACGAAAGACCTTGGAATAATTTTTTTTCTTTTTCCTTGTGGGTTTGTATCATTCATTTTTTTCACGTTTTTAAGTGTGAAATTCATCCCATATATATACTGTATATAAAGAAAAAATTACATCGCCCTTAAGAGCTTCGGAGTCCCCTGGGGAAGGGACCATAAATGCCCCCAATTCTGGTTCCCCTGGGGAAGGGACCATAAATGCCCCCAATTCTGGTTCCCCTGGGGAAGGGACCATAAATGCCCCCAATTCTGGTTCCCCAGCTGTCGATACCGGGAACGCAGACCCGGGCAGCTGCTGGTTCTGGAACAATCTTCCTCAATCCATCTTTCCCCCTGTCTATAACCTCCGATCTTTTAAGCGCAGTGTCCAGGCATCTCGAAAACCCTGGACCTTAATTTTGGATTTCTTCTTCCTCTATAAGGGGAAGCGTTTTTGTGGGCATCCGGCCTTGGCCCTTTCTTCCTGCATTAAAAAAAACTTAAAGCTGATACACGATCTGGCACTTCATTGATGAGTTTTGTTATATGTTCTTGAGGACAGTCATCGCGGTGTCTATTTACTTTTGTCAACCCTCTATACAGTAAAATCACTAAAATAGTTTTGTGGGAATTAGTACCTAAATATGATAAAAAAAAACACTCTAATAGACAGAGTTTATTTCCACAACAGTTTCGATGCCCACTGGCATCCTCTTCGGGTGGATACAGAAAAACGAAAAATTATACCAATTATTTGTTTTTCTGTATCCACCCGAAGAGGATGCCAGTGGGCATCGAAACTGTTGTGGAAATAAACTCTGTCTATTAGAGTGGGTTTTTATTATCATATTTTGACCTTCACGTAGAACAAAGTTAAGTTTTTTGCATCTAGTACCTAAATGACGAAAATGCAAGAAAGATCTAATTCAGATAGTGCTTTCTCGAACTGAATATAAAATCCCCAAAATGGGAACATACTCCCCATACTCCCCTGCCTTACGGATGATTTTGATTACATTCTTAAAAAAAACTATTTTTCTGGATTATGTACGCGTAATACACTTCCATGTTTGATCTGAACACAGATCGAACTCTGCCGCATGCGTGTTTAATTGAGTTAAGAAAAAACAAAGTACAGTCCCTATATCTCCCCTTCATTCCCCAATCTCTCTCTCTCCCCACTAAGTTCAAAACCCTAATTCACCTTTGTAGTATTTAGTATACACCTTTGAAATTTTTACTTTATTGAGCTATAAAACTCCCGTTAAAAATTAGAAAATACCGAACTATGAAAACTGTGCGGGGCTCACATTCTGGAGTCGTCACGACCCAAGTCGTCAGTCGTGAGTCGCGAGACGATCCTGCGTGCGGCCGGCCTTATTGCGCGTGAACTAACTTCGCGTTCCTCAAAAATTTTGAACGAGGTAGACAGCATATTTTTGTTCCTAGATCGTATCTTTCTTTATTTCTTAACAATCAACCAATCATGGTTGCCTCTCTATACAAACAACTAGAACAGATGACATGTACCAAAATGAGCCATTAGCCATACGCTATTACTGAATAACGCCACGTCTCATGATATATACTGTGTATGTATGTATATCGGGTGGTCCGAAAAAAATGACGCATTTTTTAAAAATTAATATCTCAGTAACCCCCTTCCTTATCATGACAATTTTTATATGCAAGATACTTTCAAACTTCTTTTTTTGAATGCAAGAAACGGAATTCTGATATCTTTTATAGTTTTCTCGCAATTAACAAAAGTAACAACATGGGTCAAAAAAACGAATATCATGAGAAAGGAAAAATTTAATCAGAAATTTAACTAATTAATTTACAGTAAATGATCGATTGGACCACCACTCTGTTGACACACTAATCTAAGTCTTTTCTTCCACACAAAAATAATACTTCTTACTTCATTAATGCCAATTTCTTGCCAAGATTCAAGTATTTTACTTTTTAATTCTGATTCGGTGAATTTTTCTCGTCGACCTCGGTAAACCTTCTCTTTTAGTAACTCCCAAATTGAGTAGTCCATAGGATTACAATCTGGGCTTTGTGGTGGCCACTCATTTTTCGTTATTAATTTTGGTGTATTGCTAATCAGAAACGACTGTGTGGCGTAGCTTGTATGCGACGGTGCTCCATCTTGTTGAAATATGAAATCATTTTCTTGATACAGGCGACGACAATCCGGCAACAATTTTGTTCTTAAAAGTTCAATGCAATTTGCAGAATTCACCTTTGTCTTTTCAGTTTCAATAAAATTAACATCTGTCTTGCCATTCCAAGAGACCCCTGCAGATATCATAACCTTTTTGGAGAATCTTGACGTTTCATGATACAATCTGTTTATTGAAATGTCACACTTTTTACCACGCCCGTAGACAACATCATTTTGACGGTTTCGCGGAATTTCTAGAGTGAAATCTTTTTCATCCGTGAAGACTATCTTTTTAATATCAACGACAGAGAAATTATCAAGTAACTTTCTGCACCTTGTTTTTCTTTTATCCTTAACAGTATCACTTTTTCTAGAAGATACTATTCTTTTGAAGGCTTTTAGTTTTTGTGCTTTAATTATTCGGTGTACAGAAGTCTTTCCAATATTCAAATGTTTAGCAATTGTTCTTTGTGACAAATGACTTCCTGGTTTATCTTCTTGAGAGCAGATTTTATCGTTGATGTAATCCACATTTTCTGGAACCGAAGCTGTTTTAGGTCTACCGCTTCCTGGTTTTCTGGCAGTACTTCCCGATTCGCGAATCTTCTTTAAGAGTCTTTCCACTGCACGCCTTTTCCACTTTTTGCCGGGAAGCTCTTGCAATAACCTTCCAGTCTTCCATCCTTTTTCACAGTAACAATTTTTAATGAGAATACGATCTTCCTCTGACAACATCATTAAGGGTACTGACGAATTGTTAAAAAATAAAAATATTCACAATTTGACTTGTTCATTCCTGTAGAGTTTTGTAATAACTTGCAAAAATATCGCATGATATCGTATAAAAATGATATCGTATAAAAAAACGGATATTATATTGCGATTTTTGTTTTTTTGACCCATGTTGTTACTTTTGTTAATTGCGAGAAAACTATAAAAGATATCAGAATTCCGTTTGTTGCATTCAAAAAAAGAAGTTTGAAAGTATCTTGCATATAAAAATTGTCATGATAAGGAAGGGGGTTACTGAGATATTAATTTTTAAAAAATGCGTCATTTTTTTCGGACCACCCGTATGTATAATTGTATATATTAGTACTTTTAAGACACTGTTTGTCGGTTAAGTTTATGCACCGTTGGCGTCTAAGGAACCATATCCGCACTAAGTATTTTGCAATTTCCTAAGGACTGATTTCAGAAGCTAATATACTTTTTCTTCTCAAGATCGTTCGACGACACGACACCTCTCAATCCCGAGGATTCGGATCAACCGTCAGCCTTGACATCAACTTGGGTATAATTTTCCTTCGAAAACGCGTCTTTTATACCAAAACATTATTAATAAATGGTTAGGAATCCACCCATCAAATAATCATATTATTAATGAGAACATGATAAAATGATTTTTAGAAGAACACTTGGTCAAATAGACTGATTATTTTATATGAGTCCCTCCAAGGAAGAAGTGACTAAGCGACAAAAGTAAAAAAAACTCCAGAGAACGCAGTTAAAGTTGTACCATTTTGAAAGTGGCATAACTTTTGAATTTTTGAACATATTTCGTCGAAATATCTTCAGAAGCTTTTTACTTTCGTCGTTTAGCCACTACTACCTAGAAGGGCCTCATCTGACTTTTCTAGAAATTAAAAATTAGTGTTTTCTAAGAATAACACCTAATATCCTTCCTGGAAATGGAAACCAAAAGGACATTTTTTTCTTAGAAACACAGAATATATTTACAATATAATTTCCGGTCCTGATTTCTAACAGTCTTTTCATGATGTACGTGAAATGGGAGAGTTTACGTACAACTGATACAGTTTTGGAAGACATAAAAACAGTGATTTCCTATTTAGTGCGTGATTAATGAACGTTTTTAGAATAACCTCCGTTAAACCTAAAGTGTATTTATGTGTTTTGTTCGTGTTCAATGATATGAACACGCTTATCGGGTTCATATGTCATTTGTAATTTTTGTCGCTGTGAAACACCATTTCAGGAGTATTAAATTTTCCTCCGAATCACCCGAAGATTAGGGTCCCCATGCATTCTTGTTTCTTGCTTTACAGTACCAAATATAATAATAAATTAAATTGAATGCCCGGTTAGGTCAACTGTACGCCCTTGACGATTGGTTAGGTTAAGTCGTGATATTTTCGTTAGTTTTAACGAAGATATCATTTGGTAATTGAGGCTGGGGGCCCTGATCTTCAAATGATCCTTTCCTCTTTATTTTCTTAATACTGCAGACTGTATTCCTAAAACAATGGAACGTGTATTGAGATCGTATATATTAAGTATGTTCAGTATAAGAACATTGGTATTATTGGAGAGTAATTTTCTAGGAGGTAAGCAATGGTTCACTACGATTTACTTTACAATTTTCAACATCCCTCTCATAGGCAACTACCTCAGTGTTTTACGTCATCTGTTGTTGTAGACAGTTCATGTTCATTTTACAAATTTGATGCTATTTCTGCTCAAAATAGTATTAAGTGTGTGTGTGTGTGTGTGTGTGTTCTTATTTAAATTCCTGTTAACATTAAGGTAGGCTGACCATACGTACCGTTTTGAACGGAACAGTACCGTTTTGTATGGGTTTTTGTATGGGTTCTGTCACTGAAGAATAATTGTAAGCTCAATATGTTTATGTAGTTACTTTTTCATGAATACAGAATATTACATAACCCCCGTCCCTTTTTTGCCATCCCAATGTCCGGTTTTTGTCTCAAGGAAATATGGTCAGCCTACATTAAGGTTTAACTTGAAACCTGCTCCAAATACTCGCGTATGAAAAACAAAAGATTCTCGACTAAACTCCAAACTAATCGATGTGCCTTTCCATGATTATAAATATTCAAACTTTAGATTTTCCAAATTTAAACTAAACAGTTTCATCATTAAGAAATTTATTATCGTTCACAAACTATGACGCCAAAAACTGGGGGTGATGACGTCATACGATGCTTGAACGAAAAGATGGGAATTTCAGTATTACGAGTCAGGTACGGTAAGAAGTCATCGTACCTACTTTGTGTAATGTAATATCTGATATGGAATATCATTTGGTTTGATTAATTATTGCGTGTAAAAAAAAAAAAAAGCAAAACCGTATAATTCATTTTTAAATAAATTGTGTCACTTAACTTTTGGTGCTAAGAGGTGAATCGAACCGGTGTCACAGGGTTTTATTTAGGCATAATTCTCTCTCTCTCTCTCTCTCTCTCTCTCTCTCTCTCTCTCTCGAAAGATAACACTCTTTTGTCGTGTTCAAGCTGGTTCGAATCATTTCTTGTAGAGAAAATTCAAAATATACCATTTCCTTTGTACGGATTCAATGAAATATATTTTATTGGTCCCATTATTAACTTCATTAATTGTTAATGTTCCTTTTATATATAAAACTAGGAATGTACAGCTCGAAAATAAAAAAAAAAATGTCCTACATATTACTTGATGGAAGACAGCTGACGCCATCTACAACATTGTAGTTGAAATGAAATTCTCTTTAATTCTTTTTCAGTTCATTTACAGTATTTTTATGAAAACATTTTAAATACTGAATATTGTAACCCTTTTTTCTATATTTGATTTCCAGTCAGGGTTGCCAACCTTCAGAAATAAGAATTCCTAAAAAATATTTGGGAATAACTATTTTAAAGAAAAATTCTTAATGTTGCGTAAATAAATGAAACGTAATTGTCGTTATAAACATAATAAATATTATTTTAAATCTCCTTCATAATTATTTATGCTTCCTTGCTCCATTTACAGATATCGTGATTTTCAGTCTAATTTGTACCTTAACTCGTGCATAGCCACAGCTTCTATCAGATCAGCGAGGTTAAGCAATGCTGGATCTGTTCAGCAGTTTGATGAGGGACCATCCTCCGCATTTAAATGATGTAGCGACCCGTGGTTCCAAAGAGGTTAAAGAACTTCGAGCATTGCGTGACACCGTACAGAGGTTTTTAAAGGATTTGGGGGAAATTTCATTCCCTTTTCCACCATGAGGAGAATCAAATTCCCTTTTAGCCGACACGGAGGTAAAAATAAAATTTATCGAAGATCCGGTTACCGCTTTTGCATCATTCCGAGGTCCGGACATATTAGGATCAAGTTACCATTTTTCCGAAAATAATTGGATTTTTCATACGATAAACATTTCTTACTCGAGGAAATTGTCATCTTCTGGAATAATGTATGACTTTGGAAGAGGAATTTAGTTTTTTACGATAATCTTTTAAAGAAAAGAGGAAAAGTTGCGGTCCCCGTTTCATCCAAAATATGGATAGAGAGGAAAATAAAATTTCCCGCAACCTTCTTTACGTACAAATATGATCTTCTGTTGTCTCAAATCACTCAAAAAAAAAAGAAGTTTTAAAGACAATTTCTTCTTTCTAAAGAAGTTATGTATCATTAAAACGAGTTATTATATCATCTGACAAAAAGCTTTGATACCCAAAAGAAGAAAAACTTCCCCTATAAAATGTATCTTCAAAAAGAAGTTATAAGTTCTAAATTTAGGAGGTTTTATTTTGAGTGTAGGCCTACGTGTGAAATATTTGCGTAAGAAAATATAATAATGATGAACAATAATTACGATAGAAGTAAACGATTATTGAAACCATAATATTTATTTAACTTTAATAAAACAAAATAAATCCAGAAAACAATTATACGAAAAGATTTGTCACGAGTAAGTAATTGATCGGTTCAAAGCCAAAGTGATTTATCGCCAAAAATATTAAGATTTTTTTTACTTTTTTCCGCGGATGTGATCCGTGTTTATGGATCACTTTGTAAGTCGTTGAGTAAGCGAGTAGGTCATGCCTGAAGCGTTACTGAAATTTAACTACGCTCTCACACTGAGTTATAAAGATAACTCGGTAAAGATTTTGAAAAAAATTCGCCTACAAACGATCTCTAAAGAGCGTAAAAAATTACTAATTGTTAATATTTTGGTTTTCTTTCGATATTTTATTCAGTAAAATATTTACATCAATTTAAAACAATAAAAATCAATTTTTAGTAATCTTTTTATGTTGTTTAGAAATTTTATGTTTTTAGGCGAACTTTTTTCCCGAAACTGTACATAGATCACCCGCTAAAATTTAAAAAAAAAAGGGAATTTCAATACTCCGGAGTCCACCCATTGATTCTTTATAATATGAACTATTTCCTATATAAAGTTCTTAATACTGAGTTTCCTACGAAATGGCATTCAACGCATGCGTCATTAGAAGATCAAGCGACTCGTACTTCCTAATCTTCATTGCAATTATATTTCATTAAAAAGTGTCGTCAATGTAAAAACTCAAAGTCTACGTTGTGACCACGTGACTCCACGATTCAAAGGAAAGGGTCCTTCTTCAAAGCAGTTAACGTAATGAGAAATCAGATACACTGAAATGAAGTCACTACTTTCGGAATAGAGAGATGCAGTGATGTGATTGATAAACTGAACATAAACGCACGATACTCGAAAAGGCTTTCTTTTGCTCGTCAGCAGAGAGCGCGGGTGTTTTGTGGACTTTTCAAATCGAATACTTTGTATAACGTTCTTATTTTGTTTTGTTTTTTGTTTTTTTTAGAAATAAGAAACTTTCCTAAGTTTCATTAGGCCTCAATACATAAAAATGGATATTAAAGATTTTCCTGTCAAAGTCCTTTATTTATACTTTGAAGATTTTTCATGTCGTAAATCATTGTAGAATTTATGTGTTGCGTTTTAAACGTACTTCTCAATAATCTCAATTACTTTAACGTTATTGAAATGTTTTGAAAGTGAATTGACAATTATTAAAACCAAAAGCTTAAGGACGAAATTAAATAAAAAATAAATATTAATAAGGCGTTTTACTCAATAGAAAATACATTATAATTCGTAACTTGACGCGAAATATTTATTTACAAAACCATATGAAGCCCTCCTAGGAAGAAGAAAGTTCTAAAGTTATGGCAATTTCAAACTTGGTACAACTTTAACCACGTTTTCTGGCGTTTTCTACTTTTTCGCTTAGCCACTTCTTAGAAAGGCATCATATCATAAATGTTGAAAATGCTCCCCATTTAATTCAAAACACGTTGGCGTAATTAATTAAGTAATGTAACTATCACTGGGAGGCGACTTTTCGAACACACTGTATGTTAAAATTATTAATATTTCCAAAATTGTAACATTCTATTATATGTTTTTAGAGATAAAATTTTTATTTGAAAACCAAATTGGAAAATAAAGATCAAATTGCAAATAAATACTTTTCTTCGACAAAATTTGTATTTAACCAAAAGAAAGTTTTGAGCGTTTGAGGTCCGCAATTGTGAAATATCAAAATGAAAAATATGAGTTTGAGAAAAGACTTTCTTCATTTGAGAAAAAATGTAAATCCATTTTTATTCGCGATAAAGGCGCCAAATGAGAATGGCTAATATTTCTTAACCTAACTCTGCTTAACTAACCTAACATTAGCCTAATCTAATCTAACCTAACCTGGATCAAAGTGGGAAATCCGTGAATGAGAATGAGAATGGCATTAAGTGAGAATAGATCAGTTTGAGAATTGCTTCCTTTCCGATTAACACTTGGGTGCGAAATGAAATGAGGATGATATTAAGTGGAAGGATAACGCTTTAAGCAACATTGAACGTAATGAAGTTCCATTTCTACGTTACAAAACTTCATATATATATATATATATATATATATATATATATATATATATATGTGTGTGTGTGTGTGTGTGTGAAGGCCGCTTCTGGCAAGCTTCAATTTCAATTTAAGCAGAAAGCCACAGACAAGAAGGAAAGAAACATTGTGATTTTAAATACAAGCTGGCATCTGTTAACACCCTACTTAACCGAGCCTATAATTTATGTTCTAACTATCAATCTCTGCATAATGAATTTGTTTTTTTAAGAAAATATTTTGTGAATAATGGTTATCCTTTGCAGATTGTAGAAAACGGTATCAATAGATTTTTAGCTAACATTTACAAACAAAAATGTCTAATTTTAACGTTCCTAAAGATGTATATTATCTTGTGCTCCCAGAAATGGGATATCTGAATTCCTATTGTCGTAATAACCTTGTGCCACTTCTTAGTAAATTTTATTGTCAAATAGATTTTAAACTAGTATTTGTTAACCGTCGTTCTATTGGCTCATATTTTAATGTTAAAGACCGCGTATCGGATGCTCTGCGCAGTGCTGTTGTTTATGAATTTAAGTGTCCCCGATGTGATCGGAGCTATATTGGTAGCACTGTGAGGAGCCTCGAGTCGCGTTTCTGTGCCCATATGGGCATAAGCCATAGAACTGACAAACCATTGAGAACTAAAGAAGCTTCAGCTATACGCAGCCATGTTATTCTATGCAAAGTGGATATAACTTTAGCTAATTTTAACATTTTAGATTCCGCTCCGTGTGAGCAAACTTTAAGACTTTTAGAATCCCTGTATATTAAAACTCTCTCCCCTTCGCTTAACTCTGATATTTCATCCGTTCCCCTCTGTCTAAACTGAACATCTTTAACAACCAACCTTTACTTGTTTTTAGATGCTTCTGTTTTTATTAGTTTTGCCTCGGAATCTGTGCTGCTTAGACTTAAGGTGTGTTCCTTTTAGTGTGGTTTTTTTTTTTCGTTTTGTATTTTGTAACTGTTATTCATTGTTATTTTTTAGTGTCACTTTCATTGTTTTAAAGCTTGTGAATTTTTTCCCTATTGTTTTATAATTGTCATTATGGTTTTTAATTGTTTTTAACTTTTTAGAATTTTTTAGTGTGACTTTTTGTTTTTAAAGCTTGTGAATTTTTTCCCTACTTTATTTTGTTTGTCATTATGGTTTTTAATATTCTGTTTTTAACTTTTTAAAATTTTTGCCTGAAGATGAGCATAGTTTGTGCTTGAAACGTTGCAATGTACAAATATAGTCCCTTTCCAACATAATGGATGTTTCTTTCCTTCTTGTCTGTGGCTTTCTGCTTATATATATATACAGTAAATATATATATATATACAGTAAATATATATATATATATATATATATATATATATATATATATATATAATATATAAAAATAAAACCATGGTTTTCCTTCAGCCCGAATTGTTTACTTTGACGAAGGTCAAGCTTGTTGTCCCACCTTAGAACTCCAGCTTAACGTGGAATCCGAACCAGACCCATCGCTGGTGGTCAGAAATTACGAAGTCCTCGCCCGAACTCGATCTCATGACCTTCCGATCAGCAGCCCAGCGTCTTAACCACTAGGATACCCAGGGCACCCATTTATCTATCAACCAATTTTATTGTATGGAAGGATAAACAGTTAGGTTTGCTGCGCACCCACTGCCGTCACCGAGTATCGAACCTGGGGCCGGTGGATTCGTAGTCAGCGATGTTAATCACTACACTACCGAGGTGCATATATATATATATATATATATATATATATATATATATATATATTAAAAACCCGCAAGAAAATATAAAATGAGATCCGAATAGCGTTTTCAGCCCATATAATGAACCTTTTTAGAATTCAGAAGGAAACCTCAGACAACCTAAGTTTATAATTTATATATATATATATATATATATATATATATATATATATTATATCAGTGGCGTGCGGTCCATGGAAGCAAGGGAAGCAATGCTTCCCTATTCAAAGAAAGAAGAAAATGCTGTATTATACTTTAAAGTTTAAACAGTTCAATATGTGTTAATAATTTGTACAAAATCATTTTATTATACTATTTATAGCATTTGATTGGTAATCAGGTGGATACATAGTATATACATTGGTTGCCGTTCGTGCAAAAACCTTTAAGAAAGCCGACGCAAAAAATCTCGAGTTGGACAACAATTGACGAAATGCATCCTTTTTCCCAATGACTTTCGCTTTTTTTTTACTGTTACAAATTGTTTCTTTCCTTTCTAAAAACTCATTTAATGTTTAATAATGTAGTATTTATTGAATACAACAAGTTTCATATATAGTTTTTCTACTAAAAAATTCCATGGCCATGTTAAGCGAAAAAGAATATATATTTATCGTTATTTTATCCTTCCCTATGTCAAAAAGGAAGCAATTTAGAAATCGCTGTCCAGATCTTATAGTTAATTTTCTTGAAATATCTGGCAACTTTACGTGCTATCTGCTGTCATTCTCTCATTTAAAGCGAATACGTAACTGCGCTAGAAATGCGCAAGGGTAAGAAAGGCTTGCAAGTTTAGCTTTAATCTCAATTGAGAAAAAGCTTCTTAAGGATATGAAAACCGATGCCTTTTACGAAGAAATACTAGATATATTTAATAAAAAAGAAAGAAGAATAGAATTAACCTATAAGTAAAGTAAGTAGATGATTATATGTGTTTTGTTTTTATTATATACGAGTATTTTAAAGTTTTATTTTTATTTTATATAATCTTTGTTGTTTTTGCTTGAATTGCTTCCCCTTGACGAAAAATCACCGCACGCCACTGATATATATATATATATATATATATATATATATATATATATATATATATACACTCTATATGCAGGAAGGAGGGACCAAGGGCGAATGCCCGTAAAAACGTCCCCCACCCACCAATAGAGGAAGAAGAGAGCCAAAATCAAGGTCCAGGGTTTTTGAGAGTCTGGACACTGCGTTTGTAAGATTGGAGGTCACAGACATGGGGAAAGGTGGATTGAGGAAGATTGTTCAAGAGTTGACCGGTTAAGCGCATGAAAGATTAAAAATACCGATTAACCTTCGCGTTAGAGAGTTGGACAGAAAAGGAATGAGAATGTGTCGAAAGTCTGGTACTGCAGGCTCTCCTTAAGGGAGGAGGCATGCAGTTAGAGAGTTCAGAAGAGCAGTGTCTGTTATAAAAGCGATGGTAAAGAGAAAGTGGGGCAACATTCAATATATATATATATATATATATATATATATATATATATATGTGTGTATATGTAAAATATTACAAGACACCCAGAAATGAGCCTCCACCTGTTCATGTTCCATCAAAATCAATCGCCTCAGTGAGTTTCCATTCTCTTAAAAGACACGTTGGAATAATGCTCAAATTGGATGAGGACACCCATCAGCTTCATAAATCGATTTGCTTTTCTGGAACCTTGGCCACGTCACAGGTAAATTATATTATTATTTAATTTATATTACCAATTTTAAAGCATTTCACATTGTATAATTTAGGTATCATTCTTAAGTTCAAAATTGATGGTTTTGTTTGTTGAAATATTTATTAGTCTTTTATTACTTTTAAATAAAGGTTTTTAAATTATTATTATTATCATTATTAGTATTATAATATAGTGTATTGTATGTATTAATTTCGAACCATTACTTTTACTGAATTAGTTAAATTCACCCGTAATTTTTATATGCATAAGAAGGTGTTTTTTTTCATTGGATTACTTAACCTCCTTCGCAACATCTAAGATCATATGACGAAGGAGATCCGCTGCTTTAATTAAGTGGGATCCGAGCCACGGGTCGCTACATAATTTGGACGCGGAGGACGGTCTCCCATCCAACTACGCTTCAGACCCTTCTGCCTTTTATATCCTTATATATGGATGACAGGATATAGGGCCTGGACATAAAAAATGCTCCATTTCACTTTTGACCTCTATTTATAATCTTGACCTTTGATGCTCGCGATGCATCGTCTCGTGATGATCCATATGTGTATGAAGTTTCACCAATTTACGTTGAGCGGTTCAAAAGTTATAACGCGGATGCGAAAGTATAACGGACGGACAAGTATGGCCCCCTCCAAATTTATTTGATGGGGCCATAAAAAGTACAAAACAAGCGTAATTTAGTAAGAATAAATTCACGAGGAAATGTGCTGGAATTTATAAAATATTGAAAATAAATTCAAATGAGTGTACTTATGATATCGTAAACGTTGATCATCCAAAGAATATAATTAAAGCTTATTGTCACGAATTAAGAAATAGTTTGAATTACCCAATTATCTCATGATTGCTTACAATAGTTTAGATTTAAATCTAATAATGAATAAAATTGGTAATTCTAAAGTTTTTGACATGAAACTTAGAATATTAAAGTCCAACTTCGAGAAACAAACCTTGCCTTTAGAAATTCCACTGAATTCCAATGAATTTGAGTTTGATGAAATATTACTGTAAAAATAAGTTTGTGCTGGTTTTTATATATGTGTTTAACATATATATATATATATATATATATATATATATATATATATATATATATATATCGTAAAGAACGACGCTTGTATAGGAGATATTCCGCGCAAGGCGAGAGAGAGAGACCGAAACAAATGAAAAAAATGAGGTAACCACCCTGGAATCGAACCCGGGATCTTCCGATTGCCGGTCAGATGCGAGACCATTACACCATGGCCTCACTCTTCCAAATGCCGTAATTCTTCTACATACTCGCAGAAACCAATGCCCCAAGGGGGCACCTCCCGCATGCCGGGAATCGAATGTATATAATGTTAAATGTATATAATGTTACGGCTGCGGGAGATGCCCCCTTGGGGCATTGGTTTCTGCGAGTATGTAGAAGAATTACGGCATTGGAAGAGTGAGGCCCACGGTGTAATGGTATCGCATCTGACCGGCAATCGGAAGATCCCGGGTTCGATTCCCGGATGGTTACCTCATTTTTTCATTTGTTCGTTCTCTCTCTCTCGTCTTGCGCGGAATATCTCCTATACAAGCGTCGTTCTTTACGTTGTTTATACTGCGTGTTCTTTGCAGTTAAATGTATATAATGTTACGGCATGCGGGAGGTGCCCCCTTGGGGCATTGGTTTCTGCGAGTATGTAGAAGAATTACGGCATTTGGAAGAGTGAGGCCCATGGTGTAATGGTATCGCATCTGACCGGCAATCGGAAGATCCCGGGTTCGATTCCCGGGTGGTTACCTCATTTTTTTATTTGTTTCGTTCTCTCTCTCTCGTCTTGCGCGGAATATCTCCTATACAAGCGTCGTTCTTTACGTTGTTTATACTGCGTGTTCTTTGCAGTTATATATATATATATATATATATATATATAGATATATATATATATATAATTATGCAGGAAGGAAGGGCCAAGGGCGAGCGCCCGAAAAAATGCTCCCCCATAACACTACAGAAGGAAAAGGAGAGAGCCGAAATCAAAGGCCAGAGTTCTCGAGATACCAGTTTTATTGTTTGTACGAGTATATACTGTATATATATATATATATATATATATATATATATATATATAGCTACAACTCAGAATGATCCTCTGCGAACTTTTTACACCCAGACCGTGCGTGGAACAAGGAACTCTTCTGGAAAAACTAAATCCACTCTAGTCAAAATAAGTAATGGTAAATGACAAATACTGAAATTTTTCGTTTTCATGATGGAAGCTCAACGTGGACAACGGGTCACTAGCAAAGAGGCCCCAATGATCCGACGTAAATGCAGCGATTCTTACGTATATTGAGGTTCTGAATATTGAGGTCTGGGAAGCTATAAATCTTAGATCCTGTCCTAAAGCTGGGTCCTATCTGCATATCAGATAGCTGGTGAGGGAAGCTATATTTTGGAGCCCTTTACTACTGACCCGTTGTCCACGTTGGGCTTCCATCATGAAAATGGAAAAATTTTAGATTTGTCATTTACTATTATCTTTTCGAACTATAGTGGATTTAATTTTCTCAGAAAAGTTCCTTCTTCCATGCACGGTCTGGGTGTAATATACATACACACACACACACACACACACACACACACACACATACATATATATATATATATATGTATGTAATTGTATATATATGTTTGATGAGTTGTTTAACTTCCTACTTAATATTTAAGGTCATACGTATGATGGACGGGGTACCTATAGCTTTCCGTGAAATCCGAACTACGGGTCGTTAAGTAATCTGGTCACATAGAACTGCCCCATAACCTAGA
Source organism: Bathynomus jamesi (assembly GCA_023014485.1). Taxonomy (NCBI): domain Eukaryota; kingdom Metazoa; phylum Arthropoda; class Malacostraca; order Isopoda; family Cirolanidae; genus Bathynomus; species Bathynomus jamesi. Next base: position 61,444 of record JAJOZX010008731.1, read on the forward strand.
CCGGGCAGAGGACATGAAATTGAAAGGAGGACATGTCCTTCTTTTACCGGACGTCTGGTAACCCTACCATAACCATCCAAACCTAATACTGATTAAGGGAAGATAGTGTTTGTAGGTTTGTTTTTAAAAATAAAAAAATTAACTTTTTTTTTTTAACTTCCAATGAAATTTGTTTCGTAGAATTCGATTTCCTATTATTTTTCTTGGATAATTCGTTATATTTACATTTTTGCAGAAAAGAAAAGAGTAAAAATATTTTAGAAGTATGAAACTTGTGATGTCAAAATTTATAGGGAAATTGTACGAAATGGAAATATTTTTAGGGTTGCATCAATTTCTAACCTCGTTTTTCCCAAACTAAAAAAAGTCGCGTTACAAAATGAAAATTTATATATAAAAACTAGATATTAAATGTGTTTCAGATTTGCGGGACAACTACTAAATGTAGTTTTTTTTTTTTTAAAATGCCAAAGGCCACCGTACTGAGAAAGAATGACCACTTAAATTTATTTATAGTGCCATCTTCCGCACTAGAATTATTTAGACGAGGGAACGCTGAACCAGAGGCACCTCGGATGGTTAGTACACCCCACTTTAAGACCTTTCTCGAAATGTACATGAAGCATTTCTCCTTTTTATTTACCTTTCCTTTATGGTAAAGTTCCGTTCCGTTAAACGACCCTCGCGGGAAGGCTATTCCGCGCTTTATGATCATCTTATACGTGAAAAAGTTCTTCGCAACATCGTTATAAAATCTTTTAGTCTTAATTTTAAAGCCGTTGTTCTCGTAATGTTCCTATCATAAGTCAAAGAAATGTTGGAGTGGATCATTGAGTCCGACGAATGAGGTCATTAAGTAAGGAAGAGTGAGGCTGGTGTTAATAATGATAATACTTTGTGAAAAAGAAAATTATCTCGTAAAAAACAAAAGCTACCGAACGTTTACTCCTCAGTCCCACTGTTTAAGATATATAATTAACATTTGGGTGATTAAAGTCCCCGACTAAAATTCATTCCTTATGTGTGACTACTAAAAATATTATACATTTCAATGTCTAATTTAACTCCTTGTGAAGGAGGCCGGTGCTGGTTAAGTATGCGGTCTACCATCTGAGTTTTGACAGAATATAAACTAACGAAAATATCACGACTTAACCTAACCAATTATCAAGGGCGTACAGTTGATCTATTATTAATTATAACATTGTTTGTTTCTGGAATAGTATTTACTATTTACTAATAGATCAACTCTACGCCCTTGATAATTGGTTAGGTTAAGTCGTGATATTTTCGTTAGTTTATATTCTGTCAAAACTCAGATGGTAGACCGCATACTTAACCAGCACCAGGAGGCCTATATACAACATCCTTCAAATTTCTAAAATAATTATATCTAACTGGTAGCTAACATTAACCACCTTTTGAAGCACCCGAAAATTTCTACAGTATAAGAACGCCACCACTTAATTCATTTACTTATTCTATACTTATTGAAAAGTTTGTAACCTTTTAATATGATATTCGCCTATAAAAAAACTGTCTGTACTTCTAATCTATGATTCATTCTTTTAATTTTAGTTTATTACGCACGCTTCTCGGGTTAAAACACATTACTTTTGAACTATTCGCCATATTAGTTTTCATCCCCCTGTTCGCGTTAAGATTTCCTGCAAGAGTAGGATGTTGTAAGATAACATGAGGAAAAATAACTTGGTATATGTCGATGATATGGTATTAATAACCCCTTGAGCTAATTATAGTTTGCTAATTATAGTTCCAGAACCATAATATTAATTTTAATGGTACTAAAAGTTAAGTTGTGCAGTTCCATATAAAAATATCAAATCTCTCAGCTAATATGAAAGGTAAACCAATAGAGCAAGTCCAAGAAGTTAAGAATCTGAGTCAAATTATCTCCAGCTCCTTGAGTGATGTCTCAAATGTAAGAAAACAATATCGAAGTTTCTGTGCTGAAGCAAACATGATTATAAGAACTTCAGATTCTGTACAAGGGAAGCTAAAGACACTCATTTTTATACTTTCTGCACTATCTGTGGGTAGAAACTTTGGATTAATCATAAAAAGGTTCTGGTAGAACTCTAAATTTGCTTTATATCTTTTAGACTGCTGCATAAGTTACCTCCAAGATGCTCAGCTTCGCAAATGTTCGCTAACTACAATATCTCCAGCCTCCTGGAGGTAACAAGATGTGTTGGATAGTCTTATGCAAAAAAGTAAAAACTTGGACGACCCAATTGTCCAAGCTATTCATCAGATCTGCTATGTCTTCTAGACTATGGACTTCTATGAAAATCTGTCTATAGTTTCGCTTAACGTCGTTATTGGTATTTTCACAACTTGTACTTTTAATTTTAGTCCTACTTTTGTTTTTAGTTCTTATTATTACCTTTATTATTATTTATTTCATTACTTTTACTTTTATTTATTTTTAGTCTTACTTTTCTTTACTAGTTATTATTACTAGCTGTACTATGGAAACTTTTTTTTCCTGCCAATAAAGTTTCCATTTTCCATTCCATTCTATTTACGTTTATACATCCTGCTCATTTTTTTATCAGTCAGCCTACCTAGTCACGCATTCCGTATTCCATTTAAGTTTTTTTTACAATGCAGGAAGGAGGGGCCAAGGGCGAATGCCAGCAAAAGCGCCCTCCCCATAGGAGAAGAAGAGCCAAATAAAGGTCCACGGTTTTCGAGATGCCTAGACACTCTGCGTTTGAAAGATTGGAGGTCATAAATAGGGGGAAAGATGAGTGGACAGAAAAGGAATAAGAATGTGTCGAAAGTCTGATGCTACGTGCTCTCCTTAAAGGAGGAGGCATACAGTTAGAGAGTTCAGAAGAGCAGTGTCCGTTATAAAAGCGATAGTAAAGAGAAAGTGAGGCAACATTGTGGCGAAGAGAGAGAGAATGAAGACAGTCAACAAGAGGCGGGGAAATGATGAGACGAAAAGCCTTTGATTACACCCGGTCAAGTATAGCTGTGTGGGTTGAGCCACCCCATACACGAGAAGCGTACTCCATACAGGGGCGGACAAGACCCCTGTACAGAGACAGCAACTGAGCGGGGGTGAAGAAACTGCGGAGGCGGCACAGCACACCTAACCTCTTAGCTGTTTTCGAAAGCGAGTATATGTGATCTTTCCAGAAAGATCATGAGAAAAGGAAACACCAAGAATGTCAAGAGAAGAAGGATTGAGTTGTGAACTTGTGTGTTGTTGAAGGTAAGAGGATAGTCGTGTGGAAGACGAGTAGACAGATAGAGGAACTGAGTTTTAGAGACATTGAAAGCCACAAGGTTTTCTCTGCCCCAATCAGAGATGACAAAGATCAGACGTCAGGTGTTCCATAGCCGTCCTACGCGAAGCATGGACTGTTGAGAGGGACGCTTTGGGAAGCGGGTGGAGAAGTGAAGAGTGGAATCATCAGCATACAAGTGAATAGAACAGGAAGTGTGAATTAAATGATCATTAATAAATAAAATGAAAAGAGTGGGTGACAAGACAGAACCCTGAAGAACACCACTGTTAATACCGTTAGAAGAAGAACAGTGGCCATCTGCAACCTCAACTATAGATCGGCCAGAAAGGAAATTAGAGATGAAGGCACAGAAAGAAGGGTAGAAACTGAAGGAGGGCAGTTTGGAAATTAAAGATTTGTACCAGATTCTATCAAAAGCTTTTGATATGTCTAACGCAATAGCAAAAGTTTCACCGAAATCCCGAAATGAGGATGAACAAGAGTCAGAGAGAGATGCAAGAAGATCGCCAGTAGAGCGTCCCTTGCAGAACCCATACTGACGATCTGAAAGAAGATCGTGAGAAGAGCGGTGCTTAAGAATCTTCCTATTAAGGATAGATTCAAAAACGTTAGAAAGGTAAGAAATCAAAGCAGTTGGAGAGTTGAGAGCGGTTACCGTTCTTTGGGACAGGCTGAATGAAAGCAAACTTCCAGCAGGAAGGAAACGTACTAGATGAGAGACACAGACGAAAGAGTGTACGCCATTTTCAAGGAATAAATCCAGTGAATCAAAATCTGATAAAAAAATTTACGAAATCTGTATCTTGAAATGCTCACGTATTTTGGGTAATTCGCTTTACTTGACAAAGTTGGAGCGAAATGGATATTTATGACTAATATACAAGGGTGATTCAAAATGTAAACACATTTTGAAATTATTTATTTTGGATACTAATTGCACTTCAGTAAACTCTTTACTTTGTACACGTGTGAGCATGTAAAAATAACATTCAATAGTCATTTTATGTTAAATGTTAAAAATATTCGCCACTTACACGCAAACACGCGGCGCAACTGCTATGAGCAAAAAATATTGCGAGTTTGAGGATAGGATAATTTGGTCTGATGAAACTATTTTCAAATTGAATGGCCATATGACCACAGTGTGTTTTGGGCAGTGTAAAAGACAAACATTTATATGCAAAATCATGTTAACTCTTTAAGGACTGAAGATGCCAATTGCTAACGTTTCAAATACACGCATTCATAACTTAACCCTACAAAAAATTCAGGGCTGAAAGGGTTAATCTGCCAGGCCTTAGGGCGTGCATTGGGTTTTCTTCTCGTGGGATTGTTGGGACATTCTTTTATAATGGTACTGCAACGGGTCAAAATTATCTGGAAATGGTGCTTAATGATGCCATTCCCGCAATACGACAGCTGTATAGGAACCATGAGATTTACTTTCAGCAAGATAGCGCACCGCTACGTTATCATAAAGATATCCAAGTTTTTCTTAATACAGAATTTTATGGGTTGTGGATAGGTCGTCCTGGAACCGCTGCTGATTATCCTCCAAGGTCACCTGACCTAACACCTCTGGACGCCTATCTGTGAGCGTGCCTGAAAAACAAAGTATATGGTACTAACCCTCAAAATATGCAACACTTACAGGAAATAAGTACGTAAAATCTTCATTATTATGAACAGTACTGTGTACCCATCTGTTTTGGGACGTTGCGCCAAATGTTTAGGTGTAAATGGTGGACATTTTGAACATTTAACATAAAGTGACTGTTAAATGTCTTTTTTACGCATTTACTTATACACATAGTAAAGTTTTTGCTTAAGTACAATTAGTATCTAAAGTAATCAATTTCAGAATGTGTCCACATTATTTTGAATATATATATATATATATATATATATATATATATATATAGGGTGTCCCAATAGTCATGCTCCATAATGAACAACATGTTGTTGTTGTTGTTGTTGTTGTTGTTGTTGGTTAGCCGATCAGCCCACCCTGATCGAGCAAGCCGGCGGCACGCAGGTAACCGATCGCCCTCTCCGGAGTGGACCAGAGGTTCAGCGCACTAATGATGTGTTGTGTTCTATGTTGTGCTAGAGCGGTACAATCTGTCATAATGTGTTCAATTGTTTGTGGTGTGTCCTGGTACAGGTGGCAGGTGTCGTCTGTGGAGTTGTCTAGTCTTGTTTATACAGTATGTCTGTAAGTTGGGGTGATGTCCACATCGGAATCGTGCTAAGTTAACTCGATCCGATATGCTCAGGCTAGTCTCTGACCTGTCAATGGGTGGCGGCTTCGCACCTAGGACCGCATTCGGACCGAGTCGTGAGAGTGCTTTGTGGGTTAGGTGTGTGTGTGTATGTTTTTTGTACTGTGTGATGTCTGTGGGGCGTGGTATGGAATGGAGTATTTGGTTATAATGTCTCTGGTATTACCTTAATGGTGCCATGTGTTGGTGCATGATTATACATGCAGTGGCAAGGGTGTTATGGGTTAGTTGTCGCTGCTGCCATGAATTTGTTCCCCTCATGTCTAAATGTTCCCTAACTTTCAGTATTTTTGTTTCTGTGTGCAGGTGTTCTATTGCTGGTGTCCAAAGTTTGTGCCTGTTAGTACCCTAAGCGTACTGAATGTGGTTTGCAAAAGATAATGTGTTGTATGTGACCCAGGGTTGACAAAAACCCAGCAAAAACCCAACAAAAACCTAACTACCCAGCAAAAACCCAGTTGGTTTTTTGCTGGTGTTTTGGGTTTTTGCTGGGTTTTTGCCAACCCTGATGTGACCCCCAAGTATTTTGGTCCTGTGAGTGTGTGAAATGTTTGTGTTGTTTAGTGTAAGCTGTGGAGTTATCTGATGTTCTTTTGTGTTGCTTGTAAGCAAGGTGATGGTTGATTTTGTGGGCGCTACTTTGAGTCTATTGCGTGTGAGCCAGTCTTGTATACTGTTTATGTATGTTTGTAGGTTATTTGTAGCGGTGTCGATGTTGTTGTGGGTGGATGTTAGGGTGATGTCATCTGCATATGATGATAAGGTAAGCTTGTTATCTATGGGTGTTGGAATGTCATGCATGTATAAGTTGAACAGTGTTGGTGAGAGAACAGAGCCTTGAGGGACCCCGTTCGGAAAAAGCTTGTTTTTGGATGACTTGCCATTAAATGTGACATGTGAGTATCTTCCTGAAAGATAGTTGCTCAGCCTCCTTTTGGTGTTATTGTGCATGTTTGTGTTGAGTATTTTGTTTATGAAAGGGAAGCGCGGGATAGCATCAAATGCTTTACTAATGTCTATTGTTGCTAATAGTGTACGTTGAACTGGTCGTCTGGAGTTGATGCCATCCATGATGTGCTGCGTGAGGTTAGTGAGTAATGTCGTGGTTGAGTGGTGAATCCATGTTGAGCAGGCGATAGTGGTATGTGTGGGTTGGTGATTTGTAAGATTAGTGTTTCCGTTACTTTGGAAGGTGTGCATAGTAAAGTAATGGGTCTATAGGAAGCTGGTTCTGTTGAATTTTTGTTTGGTTTGAGTAGTGTAATAATTTTGCCTTGTTTCCATATGTCAGGAATATACAGTGTTGGTATGAATATGTGCTGATGTTTGTGAGAGCTAGTATTCCCTGTGGGCCCAAGTGTTTAAGATGTATGTTAAATATGTTGTCTGGTCCAGTAGCCTTCGAATTCTTAATGTTTTTGATGATCTTGGTAGTCTGGTCTGTATTGAAGGGTGTAATGGTCGTGTCGAGTCTGTAGGTTTTCTTGTGTCTGGCTGTTTGTCTGTCTGCGTGATTTTGGTTGTTGTCTCTGTTTAAGTGACATCTTTGCGTAGTGATTAACTAGAATGTTAGCTTGTTGTGTATATGATGTGATATTATTTTGGATGCGACAGATAGCCGCGTGTGAGGTGTGAATGCCGCTGTTAGAGTGGGTAATGCTGTTTATAGTCTTGTAAAGCCTGGATGTGTCTGTGGAGTGGTTTAGTGTTGTTATGAATTCCCTAAATGTTTCTGTTTGTTTTTCTTTGAACAACATGTTATTAGCCTTTGTGGCAAGATTTCTGAACACCCTATATATATATATATATATATATATATATATATATAAGGGCTTACTATATAAAATCAAGTTTTGTGTGTGTGTGTGTGTGTCCGTGAACTTTTGGGTCTCTAAAAAAGCTGAATTTTTTAAATAATTACATGGTTAGAGAGTTAAAAAAAAATTATAGTCATAAAAATCTTGAGCTTCACCACATATGTCAAGATTTGTGAAGCTTAAGATTTTCATGGCTGCGTTCTTTTCTATAGTTTTATTGACCAAATAATTGAACCCCCAGTAATTGGGGGACCCGCAGGACCCCCAATTTTTGAGGGTTCAATTATTTGGTCAATAAAACCATAGAAAAGAACGCAGCCATGAAAATCTTAAGCTTCAAATTTAATACAATCAGCCCACCCAAAGCAAGGGCTGGGCATAACAGCCATAGAAATGGTTTTACAAAACTAAAATTGGATCACCTGAAGATCAGGGCCCCCAGCCTTCGTTAGTTAGCCTCATAAGGCTAACTAACGAAAATATCACGACTTAACCTAACCAATCGTTAAGTCAACTGTACGCCCTTGACGATTGGTTAGGTTAAGTCGTGATATTTTCGTTAGCCTTATAAGGCTAATTAAAGAAGACTCGGGGTCCTGATCTTCAGGTGATCCCTAAAATTACCTCCAGAAAAAACAAAAGTACTAAAAACATCTTGATTATCTAGCATTCTAGCATATAGGCCTAGCAGCATGGGCAAAACAGCTAGTATGTATGTATATATATATATATAATATATATATATATATATCCATCCATCCATATATATATAATATATATATATATATATATATGATGAATAAAACCACGAAGGGAAAAGAAACACAAAGTGGTGCTCAAGCGCTTTCGTCTAATGACATCCTCAGGAACACTGGAGTGAAAGGAGAGTTCAAGGCAATATATAGGTTACAAAAATAAACATATATATATATATATATATATATATATAATATAGTAAGTATAGAAAAAATTGTGGGAGGAGCAAACACATTTGTATGGAAAAATGACACTTTTAGCACTTTGGCCGAAATTCAACATAAATTCAAATGGCTTCTTTATGAAACAGGTCACAAAAGAATAAAGAAATAAAAATAAATATAAATTGGGAAAAAAAAAAATTACAAAATAATGCCTTAGTGATATATACGTCACAGCCTAAATAACCATAAAGAAATAAACCAACAGATAAAAAACCAAAAATTGTAAGTGGTCTACAAATTCAAGCTCAAAAGGAAAGTTTACAATCAATTTAATAGATGATGCCAAATTGATATATATGTCACAAAGAAATAAAGAAATAAACCAAAAAAAAAAAAAATAATAAATTGAAAAATAAATTTTAAGAGAGGCACACAAATTTATAAGGGAAAAAATCACCAAAGGTTTTTTAGTTATTGTCTGAATCATGCATACTATGGTCACAAACGAATAAAAAAGTACAAGTAAATATAAATTGGAAAACAAAATGATGCCTAGATGATATATAAAGAACTATAAAAATATATACAACATATATAAGGTATATATACGAAATACAAACGCCATATATAAGGAATATATATATATGCATAAGGGAAAAAATTACCAAAGGTTTTTATAATTATTGTCTGAAAAATCGGTAGGTCACAAAAGAATAAAGAAATAAAAATAAATATAAATTGGAAAAATTACAAATAATACAACTACACATGTATACCCGCATAACCAATATATATACATATATATATATATATATATATATATATATATATATATATATATATATATATATACACGCATACAGCAATAAATTAAAAAATAAAATTGTTAGAGAAACATACAGATTTATAAGGAAACAGAGACAAAAACAAATTTTTACCACAGATTTAGCAACCTGCCCTTTTAAATCCATTCTGAAGGAATTCAGAGCAACGGGATCGAGTTGAAACACACCTTTACTCATGTTAAGGTTATTTGTAAGTTGAATTATAGCCGACTCAAGAATATTTCTATTAATAATGTTGCTAGAGTGAAACAAAACTGAAACATTATTCCAATCAATACAATGGGATAACTCTGACAAATGGACAAAAAGGGCACTGGACAAACTGTCCCGTTCTAACGGAATATTGATGCTGTTTTACACGCGTTTGCAAATCCTTTCCCGTCTGACCTATGTAAAAGGAATCACATTGCTTACACCCAATTTTATAGATAATGCCTAAATTATTGGTAGGGCTATTTTTTACCAACTGGACCTGACAGCCAGTGAAGAAGGAGGACTTCGGCGGCTGTGTTTGTTCATCTCCCTCGCGTACGTGAAGCAGTGGAATGAGGCAATGGTCTCGAATCGAGCTCCACTGAACGACCTAGAGTTCCTTCGCCTGCTTGAGGCCTACCCTGACAAGGAAGTCAGCCACAAGGCATCCATGGCCTTGAAAAGGCACCTGTGGTACCTCTCAGAGGATCTCGTGGGGCTTGGTTTCTTTGACGACCGCATTCCAAAGGACACGAAGCTAAAGATGGTCCAACGACTTCAATCCCCCGCTACGAAGAAAGGACTCAAGCGGATCGATCCGAAGAACTTCAATCCACAGCAATCCATCGAGCTCTTCGTCACCAGGAGAACAAAAGAAGTCTTCTTCCGCGCGATCCTTCCAGAATCTGAGTCTCCCACCTTCCTCATGAAAGATCCAGAGGATTGGATCAATGACCAGGATTGGATCACGGCGCAAAAGAGGGTGAAAGGCCTGAAGGTGGTCAATGACGCCGCCGAGCGTGGTATCGCTTTGATGAAAAGATTCAATTCCACCATCACGCGTGATGAGAAGCAGAAGCAATTCGTCCTCAAGGTGGTTCGGGCTCACCAGAAGTTGATCCCCGTCAAGACGAAGGAGAGCTTGAAGAGTAAAATCAAGTAGTGTAGGACAGATTGATGATGAAAACAATCCATTTATACGCGCTTATTTCAATTAATGAAAGGTGCATTTCGTTTATTTTCATTTTTGTTCAGAAATAAAGAGAATAAGAGAATGATAGAAATTTCTTTTTTTTCCTAAATAGCTACAAGAAAGTGTTAAACTTGAGTGACCTCTAAATACTGATCGATTCCCATCATTTTTCGATTTTTAGAACCTCTATGCCTATTGAAATCGGGGCAGCATTCGCGAGCAAGAGAAAATCGAAAAAAAAAAAAATTCTATGTATTAATGAGACACCCTAATATATATACATATATATATATATATATATACACATACAAGCTTGACCTTCGCGAAATGAGAAATCATCGCACAGAACCTTTGTAAGGTTGTAAGGTAAGGTAAGGTACATACACATATATACATATATACGTATATATATACACAAACATACATACATACATACATATACATATACACACATACATACAAACATATACATATACACACATACATACACACACATTTAACTGCAATGACCACGCACATACTCACATACACATACATACACATACACGCATACAGCAAAAAATTGAAAAATAAAATTGTAAGAGAAACCTACAGATTTATAAGGAAACAAAGACAAAAACAAATTTTTACCAAAGATTTAACAACCTACCCTTTTTGTTTAAATCCATTCTGAAGGAATTCAGAGCAACGGGATCGAGTTGAAACAGACCTTTACTCATGTTAAGGTTATTTGTAAGTTGAATTATAGCCGACTCAAGAATATTTCTATTAACAATGTTGCTAGAGTGAAACAAAACTGAAGCATTATTCCAATCAATACAATGGGATAACTCTGACAAATGGACAAAAAGGGCACCGGATAACTGTCCCGTTCTAACGGAATATTGATGCTGTTTTACACGCGTTTGCAAATCCTTTCCCGTCTGACCTATGTAAAAGGAATCACATTGCTTACACCCAATTTTATAGATAATGCCTAAATTATTGGTGGGGCTATTTTTTACTATGATGTTTTTCACAATATTGTTAAATGAAAAAACTACACTGATATCCAAAAGTTTAAGTACATTAGCAATGCCTAAGAAGCCCGGGAAAAATGGAAGTACTAAAATATTCTTTGACAAGGTGCGAGTGTTATATTTATTTTTATTTCTTTATTCTTTTGCGACCTACCGTTTTTTCAGACAATAATTATAAAAACAAATCTTTGGTAATTTTTTCCCTTATGCATATATACTGTATATATATATTCTGTATATATTGCGTTTATATTTCGTATATATACCGTATATATGTTGTATATATTTTTTTGGTTCTTTATATATCATCTAGGCATTTTGTTTTCCAATTTATATTTACTTGTACTTTTTTATTCGTTTGTGACCATAATATGCATGATTCAGACAATAACTAAAAAACCTTTGGTAATCTTTCCCTTATAAATTGGTGTGTCTCTCTTAAAATTTATTTTTCAATTTATTATTATTTTTTATTATTTTTTAATTTTTTTTTTTTTTTTTTGGTTTATTTCTTTATTTCTTTGTGACATATACAGGGTGGGCGGAAAGTAGCTCCCTATTTTGGATTGGTAAAAAAATACGTATATTATCCATTTATTTCAGAAGAAATAATATGAAAAGGTAGGCATACATGGTAGGTTTTCTCTAACATTCAATGTGGGCTCCAACTCTTTCCACCAGCTTCTGGAGCCGCCCAGGAATGGCGTCCACTGACTTTAGCAGGAACTCCGGCGGGATGGAGGACATGACTTCCCGAATTCGGTCCTCCAGTTCTTCCAATGTCCTCGGTTTGGTGCGGTAGACTTCTTCCTTTACCCACCCCCAAAGAAAGAAGTCGCACGGTGTCAAGTCGGGGCTCCTGGCTGGCCATTGATGTGGACCACGACGACCCATCCAACGCCCAGGGAAGTGGGCATCCAGCCACTCACGGACAACAAGAGCGAAGTGCTGAGCGGTACCTTGCTATGTTGCGAAACGAGGTCTGGCCGGTTGTCAGCACATGGGAGAACATCGACGATCTGATATTTATGCAAGATGGCGCCCCTCCGCACTTCGCTCTTGTTGTCCGTGAGTGGCTGGATGCCCACTTCCCTGGGCGTTGGATGGGTCGTCGTGGTCCACATCAATGGCCAGCCAGGAGCCCCGACTTGACACCGTGCGACTTCTTTCTTTGGGGGTGGGTAAAGGAAGAAGTCTACCGCACCAAACCGAGGACATTGGAAGAACTAGAGGACCGAATTCGGGAAGTCATGTCCTCCATCCCGCCGGAGTTCCTGCTAAAGTCAGTGGACGCCATTCCTGGGCGGCTCCAGAAGCTGGTGGAAAGAGTTGGAGCCCACATTGAATTTTAGAGAAAACCTACCATGTATGCCTACCTTTTCATATTATTTCTTCTGAAATAAATGGATAATATACGTATTTTTTTACCAATCCAAAATAGGGAGCTACTTTCCGCCCACCCTGTATATCAATTTGGCATCATCTATTAAATTGATTGTAAACTTCCCTTTTGAGCTTGAATTTGTAGACTCCACTTACAATTTTTGGTTTTTTATCTGTTGGTTTATTTCTTTATGGTTATTTAGGCTGACATATACTATATCACTAAGGCATTATTTTGTAATTTTTAATTTTTTTTTTCTTCCAATATTTATATTTATATTTTTATTTCTTTATTCTTTTGTGACCTGTTCCATAAACAAGCCATTTGAATTTATATTGAAGGTCGGCCAAAGTGCTAAAAGTGTCATTTTCCCATACAAATGTGTTTATCCTCCCACAATTTTTCTTTACTTACTTTATATATGTATATGTGTATGTGTGTATATATATATATATATATATATATATATATATATATATATTACCTTACAACCTTACAAAGGTTCCACGTGATGATTTCTCATTTCGCGAAGGTCAAGCGTGTCGCCCCTCCTCTCGAGTTGGCCTGGTGGTGAAGTAGTGAGTTGGATTCTTGCGCTCTCCACCTCACATAGCCAGGTACGCCCGGCTCATCGGGGATTGTTCTGAGCCAGGCGTCAAGTCTTCTTTTGAAGATTTCCACTGCAACTCCCTTCTTGTTTCTTAGGTCTTTGGGCAGCTGATTAAATAGTTTTGGTCCTCTCACTACAAAACTATTTTCTTTCAGGGTTAAGGATGTCCCCTGTCTCGCCTTCAATTTGGGAATACGACACAGTCTACCGTTTCTACCTTCCACCGTTGTTTGGGGAGTTATGGGATTCAGAGTAAGATTAAGGACTAGTTTCTCCATTATTTTCCAAGTGTAAATAATGGTGTATCTCTCTCTTCTCCTTTCCAGTGAATATAGGTTTAGTTCTCGTAACCTTTCCCAGTAATTTAGTTCTTTGCACCCATTGATCTTGGCTGTGAAACTTCTTTGAATCCCCTCCAGCTGTCTAATGTCTTCTTTTTTATATGGGGATGTTAGGACCGAGCAGTATTCCAGTTTGGGTATTATCAGGGTTTTCAGTAGGGGGATCATTACATTCCTATCCCTTCGTTTAAAAGTTCTCAATATCAGACCCGTTATTCTCTTTGCTCTGTTTACTGCTATCTTATTTTGTGTTTCAAATTTCGCATCATCTATATAATATAATATATATATATATATATATATATATATATATATATATATATATATATATATATATATATATATATATATATATATATATATATATACAGTATATATATTTGTGGTTTTTTATTTGTCGGTTTATTTCTTTATGGTTATTTAGGCTGTGACATATATATCACTAAGGCACTATTTTGTAATTAATTTTTTCTCAATTTATATTTATATTTATTTTTATTTCTTTATTCTTTTGTGACCTGTTTCATAAACAAGCCATTTGAATTTATATTGAATGTCGGCCGAAGTGCTATAAGTGTCAATTTTCCATACAAATGTTGTTTGCTCCTCCCACAATTTTTTCTATGCTTACTATATATATGTATATGTATGTATATGTGTATGTGTGTATATATATATATATATATATGTATATATATATATGAATATGTATGTATGTTTATTTTTGTAACCTATATATTGCCTTGATCTGTCCTTTCACTCCAGTGTTCCTGAGGATGTCATTAGACGAAAGCGCTTGAGCACCCCTTTGTGTTTCTTTTCCCTTCGTGGTTTTATTCATCATATATATATATATATATATATATATGTTTATTTTTGTAACTTATATATTGCCTTGAACTCTCCTTTCACTCCAGTGTTCCTGAGGATGTCATTAGACGAAAGCGCTTGAGCACCACTTTGTGTTTCTTTTCCCTTCGTGGTTTTATTCATCATAATATTTTTCACGTGTCACTTTCGTGAAATAATTTTCATATATATATATATATATATATCCATCCATATATATATATATATATATATATATATATATATATTATATATATATATATATTATATATATCTCCATCCATCCATCCATCGTGTTCTGCCTATCAGACAGGTCCAACTCATGTGTCCCGCCAAAGTTTTCTATCCTGAGCTATCCTTTTCATCTCATGGTAGCTCCTGCCTGCCTTCAAATCATCCAGCATTGCTTTCCTTTTCCTTCCCCTCGGCCTTCTACCTTCATATCTACCCTCTATCACCTCCTTCAACAATCCTCCACCTCTCAACACATGTCCCATCCATTTCTTCTGTCCTTCTCTTATCACCTTAATGAGTTTCTTTCCTCCCTCACCTGTTGCAGTACTTCCTCATTACTTTGGTGTTTCCTCAAGCTTATCTTTAGCATTCTTCTCCAAATCCACATTTCAAAACTTTCCAGGAGTTTCTTTTCACTTGTTTACAGTGCCCATGTTTCTGCTCCATACAGTACCACACTCCATATCAAGCTTTTTACTAACCTTTTCTTCAGCTTCAAGTTGAGTTTACCCGTAAGTAGTCTTTTCTGTCTCTCAAAAGCTACCTTACCCATACCAATTCTAGATCTTACTTCCTTATTGCAATCTCCATTGTTGGTTAATAAACTTCCCAGATATTTAAACTGCTCAGCTTCTAAAGTCCGATTTCCTATCGTTAGGTTCATTTGTGCTCCTTTCCTTCTTGCAATTTTCATTACCTTTGTCTTGGTCTCATTAATTCTCATTCCGAATTCTTCCGCCGTTGTTGTCAAGCTATTGACCATTCTTTGCAGTCCTTCCTCAGTACTACAAACAAATGCCTTGTCATCCGCAAACCTTAATATGCGACTTCTGCTTTAAGGCCTAGTACTAACATTAATAATTTACACGCATACTGGATACTTTTCTTTGTTTTCATAACATTTGTGAAGTATTTTATTAGCTAGATACTCGTACTTATCTATTATTTTATTTCAAATTTAAAAGAAGCTGAAAGTAAAGTTAAGTTTAATTTAAAGAAAATCTACTGTGAATACTTAAACTATAAATACAGAATAGTCATTTGTATATATATATATATATATATATATATATATATATATATATATATATATATATATATATATATATATATATACACACACAAAAGACTATTCGGATCAATGAAAGAAAGCCACCCCCAGTCTTCTTTAGTTAGCTTTATAAGGCTAACTAACTAAAATATAACGACCTAACGGTCCTAACCTAACCGATCGTCAAGGGCGTACAGTTGACCTAACGATGGTTAGGTTAGGTCGAGATATTTTCGTTAGTTAGCCTTATAAAGCTAACTAAGGAAGGCTGGGGGTGGCTTTCTTTCATTGCTCCGAATAGTCTTTTGTATATATATATATATATATATACACAGGGACCCCGCAAGGGGGTTCTAAGCTCGTGCTCTTGAGTGCTCTTTGTGCTCGTTTGTACGTGCTTGTTCCTGGAGGTTTCACGTGCGCCCTCCCGGCCCTAGCACCCAAGGACGATGGGGCTCGACCCTGCAGTCCTTGTCATCCTTGGTCTTTTTCCACTTCGACTGTCCCCTCCACCCTTTCTTTTTCCTCTGTCTTTCCTCTCACTTTTTCTTTGTTTTTCCGCTGAGATATGCCCTTTAAATAGAGGCGAATCGGTTCTTCCTGAACTAAAAAAAAAAATATACACAGGGTGTTTGAAAGCTTTCTGTACAAATTGTAATGGGGGATAGGCAACACCAAGACAAACCCTTTTCGTCTATAAGTGTATGTCCGCTGACGTCACCATTCGGCGCGAGAGGGCGCCGCTGCAATTGGCTAAAAGGTGAAGTGGGCTAGACTCGCGCTTGCCGCGGGCATTCTTAAATCGGACGTAGTACGCGTAACATGGAGCGCTTCACGACTGCTGAGATGGCTGACATGCATATGGTGTATGGGGCTGCCAATGGAAACGGAAGAGCTGCTGTGAGGTTGTACCGACAGCGCTTCCCAAACAGACGTGTGCCAAACCACCAAACGTTTGCGCATTTGCATCGGCGACTGCGAGAAACTGGAACATTCCATGCAAACATGCATGACACTGGTCGGGAGAGAAACGTGCGCACTCCTGACATGGAAGAAGAAATCCTACGGCGATTTGAGGACAATCCAAGCGCAAGCACGCGAGGTGTTGCACGTATCCTCGGTGTGAACCACGACCTGGTCTGGAGAGTGTTGCACGAGCAGCAGTTACATCCGTTTCATCGTCAGAGAGTCCAGGCATTACAACCTCGGGATTACCCTCTTCGTGTGGAATTCGCACGCTGGTTTCTGCAGCAGACAGCGGTGCAGCCTAATTTTCCGGCTTATGTGCTGTTCTCAGATGAGGCCTGTTTCACACGTGAGGGTGTGTTTAACATGCATAATTCTCACGTGTGGGCGCACGCAAATCCACATGCTACACGGGTTTGTAATGCCTGGACTCTCTGACGATGAAACGGATGTAACTGCTGCTCGTGCAACACTCTCCAGACCAGGTCGTGGTTCACACCGAGGATACGTGCAACACCTTGCGTGCTTGCGCTTGGATTGTCCTCAAATCACCGTAGGATTTCTTCTTCCATGTCAGGAGTGCGCACGTTTCTCTCCCGACCAGTGTCATGCATGTTTGCATGGAATGTTCCAGTTTCTTGCAGTCGCCGATGCAAATGCGCAAACGTTTGGTGGTTCGGCACACGTCTGTTTGGGAAGCGCTGTCGGTACAACCTCACAGCAGCTCTTCCGTTTCCATTGGCAGCCCCATACACCATATGCATGTCAGCCATCTCAGCAGTCGTGAAGCGCTCCATGTTACGCGTACTACGTCCGATTTAAGAATGCCCGCGGCAAGCGCGAGTCTAGCCCACTTCACCTTTTAGCCAATTGCAGCGGCGCCCTCTCGCGCCGAATGGTGACGTCAGCGGACATACACTTATAGACGAAAAGGGTTTGTCTTGGTGTTGCCTATCCCCCATTACAATTTGTACAGAAAGTTTTCAAACACCCTGTATATATATACTCAAAAGACTATTCTGTATGTATAGTTTAAGTGTTCACAGTAGATTTTCTTTAAATTAAACTTGACTTACTTTCAGCTTCTTATAAATTTGAAATAAAATAATAGATAAGTACGAGTATCTAGCTAATAAAATACTTCACAAATGTTATGAAAACAAAGAAAAATATCCAGTATGCGTGTAAATTAATTAATGTTAGTACTAGGCCTAAAAGCAGAAGTCGCATATTAATTTTCTCTCCGGTTCGAATAGGTGTTTCTGTCCGCTATACACGTATCCCCCCCCCCCCTCCGAGTATTTTTATAATATGGCTGACATTATTTTATCGAAATTAATTTAAAAATCACCATATTTAATTGCCCGAATGAAAATTTAATTTAAACTTTACAGAGAGAATAAAATTTTATTTTATTTTAAAATTATTGTATTTTGACTGCATTTTGAAGTAAATTCTATAATCGGTATGAGTGTAGGACAAAAGCCCCCTAGGACATTGGCCTCCGAACAGTCCTGCTTTAGGATCTTTTCCGTTTGGGGGATAGCAGCGAATTTTAATGAAAATCGGTATACTAATGTAGTTTTGGTCACTGATTTAAAAATAACTTTCTGTTTTTGGAGAAATGAAAAACAAACATGTTAGAGCACTTTAAATAATGTGTTTTTAACGAAAATATCATGACTTAACCTAACCAATCGTCAAGGGCATTCAAGTGACCTAACCGGCCATTCAAACAAACTTTAGCTGCCTTCACCTTGTTAGGGTCCGGGTCGTGGCTGTGTTCAGTCACAGAAAGAAGTTCTTTCACCTCCAAATCTGTATGAGCACAACCTTTGCAAGAAAGTGCTTTCCTCTGAGAACATTCCCAGCGTATTCGTGTACTGTTGGAACTCTTCTTGGTGTATAAGTAGCCTTCTGCACACAGTTTGGAACCTCCTTTATTGTTCTTGATGATCTCCATGGTGGTTGAAGAGAGACTGATTTTCCAAGTCACTCAGAGAATATAACCAATGGTTAACTGACAGACGTGTAGACTGTAGATTCAAACTAACAGCCCATAACCTTAACACCACGGTGGCTGAAGTGGAACTGATGCTTCAGATTAGATGTGACACCTGACTTGCCCTACCCAGCAATTTGTCCAGGGTGCTTTTGTCCTAGCGGGCTTTTGTCCTAGGGGGCTTTTGTCCGGACCCGAATCGGTATATGGGTTTATTTCCGGCGGTGTGTATACAATCTTACTGATGACTAGGGCGGTCAAAAGTCACTAAAGTCAAATTGTTTCCTATGGGGCACTTTTCGCTGAAACGACTGAAAATGCAATAAAAACACCTGTAGGGGGTATATTACCAAAGTTAATAGGTCAACCAAAAGTCAACTTTTACCTGTTAGGTCAAAAAATAGCAATGAGGTAAATAAAGTTAATTTTTTGGAATAAATAATTAAAATAACTAAAATTGGCATCTTTTTGGTTAACTGGCAACTTCGCTGCTCGTATTTGTCTTATTCAGTTATGTCCGTTCTGGTTTTGGATGTGGTTGTGTTGTATGTATTGTGGTTACTGGTTACCATTTTTGATTTGTGATTTTTTCTGATTTGTGATTTCACTGATTTCGATTTCTTTTGATTTCAGATATTTAAAATGCCAAAAGTTGCAGTTAGTTCTATTGCTAAAGTGCGCGCTATAATTGCAAAATATCCTAATGAATTCATTTGTTCAGGAAAAAATGAGCTATACTGTCAGATTTGTTGTGTTGTGGTCAAGCATGACAAATCCATTTTTGTGGATAAACATCGCTCTACCCAAAAGCACCAGCGTGGTATAGACCAAAATGTGGGAAATGAAAAGACGCAAACCCTTTTAAAGTACAAGTCTTCAGATTTTTCGGAAAAACTTGTGACTACATTTCTGTCAGCCAACATACCGCTTCATAAGTTGAGCAACCCTCATGTGAAACAATTGTTCTCTGAATTAGGTGTAGCAGTGCCTTGCGTGTCAACTTGCAGATCAATAGCAATGAAACAGGCAGAAAGCGAGTTAAGTAGAATAAAACATTTGCTAGAGGGTAAATTAGTTTTCCTAATTGTTGATGAAAGTGAAGTAAGGGGCTCAAAATATTTGAACATACTTGCTGGATCTATTGATGTTCCCAAGAAAACATATTTAATCAGGTGCGATGTTCTTCTTGGAAATGTTAATGCACGAACTGTCATACACAAGATTGACGATACTGTAAAAGAATTCGAGATACCAAGAGAAAATTTCTGTTTACTTCTGTCTGATGCAGCTCGTTACATGGTGTCAGCTGGAGCGACACTCAAGCAACTTTTTCCAAGACTTTTCCATGTAACGTGTCTTGCGCATCTGTTACATAATTGTGCGATGCAAATAAGAGCATTTTATAGTGATGTTGACACTTTAATTGCATGTGTCAAGGCTTCTACTCTTAAAAACAAAAGAAGGAAGGAATTGTTTGCTGAAATAGGAACTCCTCCAGAACCGATTGTAACACGTTGGGCAAGCTGGCTGAACGCTGCTTTTTATTATGCAGACAATTTTCCAAATGTGAAGACAATTGTGGAAAATTTTGAAGATGAAGGAATCATTGTTCAGAAGGCTAAAGAGAGTGTTGCTAATGAAAAACTGCCAAAGCAACTAATGTCAATCAAAATGAATTATAGTTTGATTGCTAGCTTAGTGACTAGGATGGAAGCATTTGATTGCACCATTAGAGAGGCATATGAAACCATTTCTTCTATCAACCTTGGCGAAGATATGTGTTCAGTCAAACAATACATTGAAACAAGACTCAAGACAAATGGTATTTGTGAAATAATTAACCTCAGTAGACCTGAAATCTCACCAACAGTTTATGGTCAGCTTTTGCAATGTCAACCAACAACTGCCGCTGTAGAGATCGTTTTCCATGCTTAATAAATTATTAAGTAAGGATCGCAATTTTTTGCCAGAAAATGTCGGCAAATACTTCATAATTTACCACAATCGGTCAACTGATGTAGAAGAGTAAGAATAAGTAATTAAAGTATCGTTTTTATTATTGAAAGTAAAGGCAACTTTATAAGTCAATTTTTTCAATTCGTAAGGTCAACTTTCTTAATTTTTTCGGTCAACTTTTGACTGCCGTAGTGATGACCCCTGTCCTTCAGTATATCTAATATTTTAAAATCTACATTTTTAATAATTAGGAACAATCACGGTCAGAAAACTATGCCATATTCAAAATATCAACCATACCATAATAGGCTACATTAAAATACTTACTGGTATGCAGGGCCGGATTAAGACTGTGAGGGGTCTAAGGATAATAAGAGGGAAGGGCCTATATATGTACTATACGTGTATTGTATATAATTCATAAAATCTTCAAACAAATAGAAATGTATATTTATCCAGATTTAATAACTAATAAAAATCAAAGCTATGTACATTAAAAAAAAACCAGCAAAACCAGCATACAATTCAAATAGCTAGAGAATGATTTCTTCCTTCCTGGCTTTAATCTGTGATATCAAACAAAACATTCTCTGAATACATATTTTCAAACAAAGACTGGATCATACAAAATTGGATGAAAATCATACATACATATCGACAATAATACACCATGAAATATAATGACATGATATAAAAACCTCTTTACTAGGGATACCAGACGTCCGGCAAAAGAAGGACATGTCAGGTATTAATTGGGTCGTTTAAGCTTGTGGGAAGCTCATTTTTAAGTCTGGATCATATCTAAGTAACAAGCCGGACAATATCAACATATTTAAAGTGCCTGCCGGACATAGGACATGGGATTGAAAAAGAGAACATGTCCTCCTTTTGCCGGACGTCTGTTAACCCTACTCTTAACTAAAACTAAAACGTCTTATTTTCCACTTCTGAAGATGTAACTAAGCAGTTTTATATTACATTACTTAACCAACCTTGTGACAAAGATTTAGAGTTTGATATAAAAATTAGGGCTTAAACTCGATGGCCTAAAAAATATGAGGGCCTAAGGCCTTATTAGCCTAATGGTTAATCCGGCCCTGCTGGTATCTAATTAATGTCATAAATTAAACTAATAATTTACATTGAATCATCATCAACTATATTAAAAATTAATCCTAATAAATCACTCTTAATATTCAAGAGTAAAGGTTAATATGATCCTAAGATAGGGTAAAAGTTTTTTTTCCTCGCATTATTTGAACACTTTAAAGTTATAACAAGTAGCTGCTTATTTTTAATAAGAGCCCAGTAAAGCCTAAAGCTTAAGGGCCAAATTAAATAAAATAAATAGTCGAGCTTCACAATTATTCATGTCATTGTAAATTGAAAAAAAATTATTTATTTTATTATTATTAATAAAGGTTATTCTATCTATCTATCTATCTACCTATTATTTTAAATAAGATTATTTTTAAACAACAACAACAACAACAACAACAACAAATTTAGATATGTTCTTTACAGGGAAATTTTTACTTTCAGAGAATTTGTTTTTAAAATTATTATTTATTTCTTAGTACTTGTGAGAGCATTTCTTCTGTCATGGACTTCGTCGTCTTCGTGGCATCGAGTCAGCAAGTCGCTCACACATTGAAAGGGTGCTGCGAATTCCCCTCCTCATTTCTTCTGGTTTATTTACGATATTTCTATAAATTTTCACTATTCCTCGGGTCTCTTGGCTTCCACTCCCTCTTCATGCACGCCCAGACATTCTCTGTAAGATTTAAGAGTAACGATTTCGTTGGCCATTGAGTCAACACGATCATTGGGCGACCTTACATCATATTTTAACAGCGTTATTAATATATCATACATGGAGCCGTTATCGCGCATAAAATAAATTTCACGTGATTCAATGATCGCCTTTGCTCTAACCCAGGAGTGCCTAACTTTATCTAAAATTTCAATATATCGATTACTAGTGGCCACGAATGTCAGTTAGTTCTTCAACACCGAGGTAAGACATCCATCCCAACAAACAGTAGTGGTCATAAGTATTCGTACAGAGAAATATTTCAGTTATATTCGTCATCTTTTGTACCATGCATAGGATAGTTATGGAAAGTTTAGCGTATGTTTTGAAAACTTTTTACAAATAAAATTGTTTTTAACTCCAATATCTAATGAAAAACATCAAAGATTTTGAGGAAATAAAAAGGTAAAATGCGAAAGTTTTCGTACATTTATCTCAAAATTACTTAATACTTTGTGTGTTCACATTACGCTTGAAGAATTTAAAATTTTTATCAGTAGTTGGCTGTTTATTGATTGGACTGTTGGCAATTCTGAATTCTAGAATTTTCTCTCTGAATCTTCATGGAAGACGGATAAGTGTACAAATAAAATAATTAGTTTAACTCCAACATATAATGTAAAAAATCAAAGAATTTGAGAAAAGTAAAAAAAATTAAAATGCAAAACTTTTCGTACATTTATTTACAAAATTATTTAATACTTTGTGTGTTCACCTTTTTCCCGAATGATTTCAATGATTTGATTTAGGCATTCTTCTACAAGGTTTCGATATCTGTCAGTTGAAACGTTAGCTCATTCTTCAATAGAAAACTGTAGCAATTCATTCAGATTCGAAGGGTTTCTCTTGCGAACAACTTTTTCCGAATCAAACCATAAATTCTCGATTAAATTGATTGAGATCTGGGCTTTGACTAGACCACTCGAGGAGCTTCAAATTCTTTTGTTCATGCTTTTTCATGGTGCTCTTACTTTTATGTTTTGGATCATTACCTTGTTGCAGTACCGAGTTGCAACCCATTTGCAACTCCCGAACTGAAGGCAATACATTTTGTTCTAAAATTTCCTCATATTTCAAGATTCCATTGATGACATCGAGCTTTCCTGTACCAGGAGCACTAAAGCATCCCAAAGAAGCAATCTACCACCACCATGTTTAACCGTAGGAAGGTTTTTTCCCTCAAATGCAATATTTAATTATCGCCAAACATACCGTTGGTCGTTGTTCCCGAATAATTCGATTTTGTTCTCGTCTGTCCAGAGAACTTTCTTCCAGAATGAAAATCCATTATTTTGATGATCCTTGTCGTACTATAAACGATCTTTTTTGTGCACTTTTCGTAGCAGAGATAAACATTGATTTTAGGCAGTCTTAATGTTTGGCAAATATTACCCGCAGTCACTCTTGCATTTGTAGCAGCCATTCTTTCAATCCGCCTAGCTGTACGTTCTGAAATCTTTCAAGGTCGTCCACACCTCAGCAGTGTTTTGATTGTTCCAAAGCCTTTCCATTGCTTTGTAACTGCAGCAACAGGCGTAAATGAAATTCCAAGGTCTTCTTTTTCCTTTCTATAGCTCCTTCCAGACTCGTGTGCAGCAACACCAGATCTCTTAAGGTCTGTAGACAGCTATTTACTACGACGACGTTATTTCAATACTATCCAACGCGTGGTACAAAAAATAAGTATGAATGTAACTGAAATATTTCTCTGTATGAATATTTATGGGCACCACTTGCATATAATTTGTCAATGTAGCAGCAGGTAAATGTTCAGCACAAAGCTGGGCACTTGCGTTTTTTTTTGCGGTACTGCGGTACTGCGGTACTACCGCACTACCAAACCGGTACCGCATAACGCAGTACCGCAAAGGATCGCTGAAAGTACAGCCTGTACTTTCAGCGATCCTTTGCGGTACTGCGTTATGCGGTACCGGTTTGGTAGTGCGGTAGTACCGCAGTACCGCAGTACCGCAAAAAAAACGCAAGTGCCCAGCTTTGGTTCAGCAATCATCCGTGACCATAATGTTGTTTGAAATCCATTTCAAATCCATTTTAAGTTTGAAAAGTGTATATTTCCTCCCTTTCTCAAATGTCCCAATTTTTAAATTTATGTTGAAATTGTATTGAAATTGTCAGTGTGGAAAAAGGACGAATGTAACAAGATTTCTGGAGCTGATTCTACGTTTTACGCAAAAATATAATTGCTGAATGACGATACGATTATTTTAGTATTCTCAATTACGAGAAATTCAAGGAATTCTACCTTCCTTAATTAATCCCTTTTCTCGCTCTACCTCCTGATTTTTGTTTCCTCACTTCCGTTCCCACTTTGCCTTATAAATTAATCATCTTCTTTACATTCGCGTTTGAAAAAGATCTTAGAATAGTTCAAAAGCTTGTGCCTACAATAGATTCATTAATGTATTGTGGCTTTATTCACCGAATAAAAGGACGTCTTCTTATGAATGCAATACCATTGCAATACATGGGAATTTCTTTCCCAATATTTCTTTTGTCTAGAAATTTCGCATAATTCAATTTGGTAACCTTAAATATGCCTTCTTGAATACGTGGACTTTTCATAACGTTTAATGTTCGTTCGAGTGAAACCTATATTTACGCTGTTTGACCATGCTCACTTGAACGAACCATTTTTTGGGCGGTTCTGGATGGCGTGATCGGTAGCGCGCTGACTCCGAAACGACGCAACGTGGTTTCGAGTTCCACTAACTTCAAGTTCCCCACTTTATAGCCTTTTCTCTTTTCATCTTATTTCAGTACGGTTTATGCGCTTAAAGTGCATTCATGTGCATGAAAGTGAGGGGGTTTAACGGAGCACGTTTAAACAGAGTAAATATTGGTCTCGCTTTCCTTCCCACATAAAGTCAAGCCCAATTTAAAGTAAACATAATGTTACACTTGTTTAATCTAAACCAGATGTATTTTGAACTAACGTCGTTTATGTAGTCTAATTTTAACAAAAAAATGGGCCTCATAATGTTGAACACACGCAGTAATAATATGTTCGTCAAAATTTTTGGTTCAAAATTTTGGTTCAAATAAAATAAATTTTTGGATCACCTGAAGAGCAGGGCCCCCAGCCTCAATTATGAAATGATATCTTCGTTAAAACTAACGAAAATATCACGATTTAACCTACAGTAACTAATCGTCAAGGGCGTACAGTTGACCTAACCGGGCATTCAATTTAATTTATTATTACCCTATATTTGGTACTGTAAAGCAAAAACAAAAATACATAGGGGCCCTAATCTTCGGGTGATCCAAATATATATTTTTTTTGGGTGTATCCGTAGCGGACTACAAATTTTTCTTAAAATAATTCCTGAATAATACCACAGAGTTGCTTTAATAAAATTGTAATATAACATTTATTCAGTATACTTCACGCATTGTCAAAGAACTGAAAAAAATCTATACCAAAGTTAATATGCCAAAAATTCAACTCATACTCGTTCAAACTATTTCTTTTATCATTAATAGAAATTTTTTGGTGACGATGACGTCATATCGTTAAATAGTTTCCCTGAAAGTTCAGCGCGAATGAGGAGAACTTTTTATAGAATGAAAGATTAAGTATTTTTCAATTTAATATTTCTATAAATTTTTACAATTTTATATTTCAAGTTTGTATAGATTTTTTTTTTTTGGGGGGGGGGGTATTTCTTTTTAATGCTCCTAAAAGCATTCGTGGGAAAATGTTAAATTAAATTTTATCAAAGCACTTTTGCATTGTTTATTCAAGAGAGTTAAATCAGAAAAGTTTTGAAGCCTGATTTATAAAACTTTAGAAATTTGTAGACCCAAAACATTTTATTAAATCTTACATTGTTCTTAAATATTTAAACTATATATTTTAGCAGAGCTGGGCACTTGCGTTTTTTTTTTGCGGTACTGCGGTACTGCGGTACTACCGTGTTGGTCGGTACCGCGGAAAGTACCGCGGGAAATTTGAATGCGGTAGCGGTACTGCTGTACTTTCAGCGATCCTTTGCGGTACTGCGTTATGCGGTACCGGTTTGGTAGTGCGGTAGTAGTACCGCAGTACCGCAGTACCGCAAAAAAACGCGCAAAAAAACGCAAGTGCCCAGCTCTGTATTTTAGAACAATGCACGGAATAGAATACATAAAATGATGGAAATCATGACGTGGGAACACTAATTCTAAGCTCAGACTGTGATATTAAAATCAATAGTATACCATTTACAAAGTGACCCCACGAACAAAAATCAAAGAAAAAGTAACTTATTATTCGACTATCTTTCTTTTGGGTTACCCTGTATAACTTTTAACATTAATAATATTCGAAGCTTAAAAATACCATGATTTGTCAGTTTAAAAAAGCGATTGACAGAAAACAAAGAGGAAGCAATTCTTTGCTTTTTTGAACTTTTTTTTTTTTATATCTCTCTCTCAATTCAAAAGATTAAACAGCTGATGAAGGTTGGAAATAATTTCTCTATGTTTAATACTGCACCTTCTTTCAGTTTGTAAAATAACTCCCAACTCCCTCACTATTAATTTTGTTACAGCTAATTTTACTTATATATATATATATATATATATATATATATATATATATATATGAAAAAATGAGGTAACCACCCAGGAATCGAACCCAGGATCTTCCGATTGCCGGTCAGATATGATAACCACTACACCATGGTCCTCACTCGATCAGAAGTCGTAATTCTCCTACATACGCGCAGAAACCAATGCCCCGAGGGAGCACCCCTCGCATGCCGCACATATATATACATTTCAACTGCAAAGAACACGCAGTATAATTTACGTTAATTATACTGCGTGTTCTTTGCATTGAAATTATATATATATATATACTCGTACATATATAAAAGGATACAAAGCGCGCATTTTTTAAAATTTGCTCCATTTTTAAGTAGTTTCATCCTTTTATTTAATATGAAAAGATTTAAACTCCTACAAACATTCTGCCTTCCAAATTCTATACCAACTTTCCTTAACAAGGAAAATTATATTAAAAATGTCTATCCACCATTGTCATATTTTAGTTTTTAAATAAAACATTTTTTATCAGTATTATTTTGGTTTTCTTAATTACTGTAATTATATATATATATATATATATATATATCTATATATATATATATATATATATATATTTAGGGTAAATTGAAAGAGAACACTAAAGTACAATGTGAGGTTTTCAAGAGGATAGTCTCGAGGGAGAAAAGTGGGATAAAATGTAACTGAAAACTTTCAAAATGAAAACTTAAAATATTTACAAACTTTTATGTCATCCTAAAATACATTCTTACATAAGCTATTATATAAGAAAGCTATTTTATATATATGAGTACGGGCTACTTTTTGGTCGCGTAGCAACACCGCTTCCTATTAGATATTAGATCAGCGAGGATAAGCGACGCTAGTTGCGTTCATTAATTCGATGGGTGACCATTTTCTGTTTAAATGATGTAGCGATTTATGGTTCGGATCTCCCGTAAAACTAAGTCTTCTCGGTCTCAATCTTTGCCGTTACGAAGGAAATTACGTAACCCTAAACATTATTATTATTATATGTGAATATAAAGCCAACACATGCTTTGAGCACACACACACACACACACACACACACACACACACACACACACACACACACTTTATGCTTCATGAAATTTATGGCGATCAATTGTTAATCAATTAATAGCCCCTTTTATTTGAGACTGAGTCCTTCATACAAGAAATAAAATGCAGGACATTTGCATTTTCCTATTCGTTTACAATCATTATTAATTCCTAAAGCGTGAGTGAGCAAAAGGTAAATTGTATTAAATTTGAATATTGCAATATTGCGTCAAAGAAAATAGATTTAACAACGAATAAATTAAAAAAAGGTTGATTTTTTTTTTTAGCTACATCTTTTCACATGAGGGAGTGAAACTAAAAAAAATCAGTAAATAAATCCACAAAGGAAAATGTAATATCGTTAAATTATTGTTACAGTTGCGAACGTAATACATATTATTACTGTATAAAATTGTCATCTAACTGGTAAAACGCATTATCTGTATTATCAAATGCTTTACGGAAGGAAAGAGAATAGTTTGACGTTTTAAATTACGTTTCTTCTTATCTTGTAAAGAATTCATTAATGATGTTCTCAAATTCTATAACGGAAGAAATCTGTACTCCCTCTATTATCTCTGAATATGACGGGACTTAAAATAATACGAAGCAGAATCGTGTAAATATGGATTGGATGCGTGTATAACCATTATAAAAAATGTTTCGACACCATGAGGAATGAAATTTACAGGTACGGAGAAGGCCGCTGCTACTACTTTCATCCTTCTATGTGCAGACATTCAGCTAGTGAGAAAAAAGTTTCGGTGTGGAATACCCTTATTTTCGCTTTAAGTTTACACAAAGAAGAGACAATAAAACCAGTTGAAGTCCCAACTAAAAGAAGTGACCACATAATCAACAAAGAGAATTTTTTTTCAGAAGAAATGAGAATGATGAAAGAACGACTGTCTCTCTTAATGAGAAAAGACCTGACTTCGCAGATATATACACATCAACAATACATGCCGCATCCACCTGCTCAGTACCACTCATAGTTAACTTAGCAACCACATTGGTACCAAGGGCCACATTCGCGGTATTCTCAAGTGCAAGGCCCAACCAATAACATCGAACAGGAACAGACAAAATCAACCAGATACCGATCAACATCCAACTCTACCGAACACCAAGACTTTTAACCCTCTACATTTACTATATCTATATATACAAGGTTTATATACTGACCATGCAGATTGCAAATTACAATACCAGCAAAATATAGCTCTGGAAACCGACACGGATGTCATACAGTATGCATAACGGAAGCCCGCTTGCATAAATGCAAACCAGGCTGTAAAATTGCAACACATATAGACTTGCTAGGAAAGAGGAGGTTGTTGTATTTATATAAAAAACATGTACGGGTAAAATGAAGGTAGGCTAATCAAATAACATAGTCGAAATTCTTATTTTAAAAGTAAAAGAACTGAATCTAACTATTATGAACGTGAACAGATCACCAAACACACACAAAGCGAAATCCACTTAGTTACAAATGAATAGAAACATGCTAGAATCACCCAAAAACGGAGCGTCAAATATCTTAATTGTAGGGATTTTAACTTTCCATTTTTTTATCTTTTTCTGAATGAATGTTAACCCATGAGTGATAGGTGTTGCTACTTACTTAACCCCTTATTCTCTTCTCTTAACCCCCTACTCTTTCCTTTCTCTCGGGCTAACCTTAGAGTGGATCTTAGGGTCTTTGTTAGCCTTAGCTTCTGTAGATCTGTAGATCATCATCATCATCATGCCAGAGTGTGATATGCCAGCAATAAAAAAAAAAAAAAAATTAGACTAACACGAACTTAGATGTAGCTCGTAGCGTAAACTAACCCACTTTTTGTTATACTCTTCATACTTTTTTTTTTCTTTTCTTATCCTCTCTTTACTTGCATGTCTGTAGTTTGAATGGTACGACAGTGCTTGAGTTAAGACTGTGTTTGCATGATTTGTAAGCGTTCTTATTTTACTTCTTTTCATCTTTCACCCCTTTCCTATTCTCTTCGACTATTTTTCCGACTTGTCGGCAGTGGCCGGCGGATGATGATGGTGAGTCTTTCGTTCTTTTTCTGAATGAATATTAACCCACGAATGATAGGTTTTGCTACTTACTTAACTCCTTATTCTCTTCTTTTAACCTCCTACTCTCTTCTTTCTCTCGGGCTAACCTTAGAGTGGATCTTAGGGTCTTTGTTAGCCTTAGCTTCTGTAGATCTGTAGATGATGATGATGATCATCATCATCATCATCCCCTATCATACTTGCCAACCTTACCGATTTATGCAGTAAGCTACTGATTTGAAGGTAATGATACGGACAGCATGCAAATAATAATCAAACTTTTTATGCTCAGAATGCGCTAGAGTGCATCATTTAAAGCTAGATTTTAAAAAATTTCCCGGGGGGGGGGCATGCTTCGGGACCCCTTTTGGTATTGATTACAAATCCTTCCGCTTTTGCTTTCAAAATGTGGGCAAGTATGCCCTTTATATATATATATATATATATATATATATATATATAATATATATATATATATATATACAGGGTGTCCCGTAAGTCTGGACCCATAGGGAAAAATAATAAAATTACAAAATAGTCCAAAAATTTATTTATAATATATTTTTTTATTATTTTTATTATTATTTTTATTATTTTTTTATATGATCTTACTCCGCTGGAGTTTTATTTGTGGGGCCACTTGAAAGCCAAAGTGTACGAGGTCAAACTTCAGAACATTTTCCACCTTAAAGCACGCATTGTGGAGGCGTGTCAAGAAATTTCTGCGACTGTGATTCAGAAAGTGCTGTCGCAGTGGAGATTACGTCTTCAACTATGTGTGCGACACAACGGCCGGCGGACACTTTGAACAGATTATGTAATAAATATTTGGACTATTTTGTAATTTTATTATTTTTCCCCTATGGGTCCAGACTTACGGGACACCCTGTATATATATAGATAGATAGATAGATAGATAGATAGTTTATTACTATTTTTTTAAATGCAAATCAGTGTGGTATATAATATAAAAATTCATTCCTAGAAGCCCAAGCTTTCGGCTTATTATACTAATGTCTTCCTCACACATGATAAAGACTTTGGTATATGCCGAAAGCTTGTGTTTCTCATCAATTTTTTCTTGGTGTGTCTTTTATTCCTTTAATTCAGCTTCTCGGAATTGACAATATTCACTTAAAGACCTCGTAAATATATCACACTTAAATATACAGACTTAAATGTAGTAAAATAGAACATTTTGAAATAAAATTCTTTGCACCGTTACTCATCCAAACAAAGTATACATTCGGTTCAAAAAGTCTTGTCGTGAAAGTAAAGGTTTCTTATTAATATTTATCGGTAAGAAACATGGAATTTCATGAAAAAGACATTTTGAACAGACAGTACATATACAAATTCTGGAGCAAGTGTAGTTTACGTCCCCCTGTGGTGCCTAGTGTAGTTTGCGTTCCCTACGTTATCCTAGTGTAGTTTGCGTTCCCCAACTTTGTCCGCGTATACCTAATCAAATAAAACGTTAAAACTAACGAAAATATTACAACTTAACGTAACCAATCGTCATATATATATATATATATATATATATATTATGAAAATAACCACGAAGGAGAAAGGAAACAGAATGGTGCTCAGCGCTTTCGTCTAATGATATCCTCAGGAACACTGAAATAAATAACAAGTTCGAGACTATATATAGGTCCTTTTTCCTTCGTGGTTATTTTCATCATAAATATTATTCACGTATTACTTCCATGAAATAATTTTCACACACACACACACACACACACACACACACACACACACACACACACACACACATATATATATATATATATATTATATATTGACGATTAGTTAGGTTAAGTCGTAATATTTTCGTTAGTTTTAACGTTTTATTTGATGGATTCATTTAAAAAATGTCTCCTAAAGATCCTAGTGTAGTTTACGTTCCCCAACTCTGACCTAGTGTAGTTTGTGTCCCCTTTTGCGTCAGGGGGACGGACGTAAACTACACTTGCTCCCAAATTCTTGATACATGTATTATGGCTAAAAGAGATCAATAAAGAATTAAATAAAGATAATACACGTGTCATTATTATTAATATTATTATTATTTTTAATATTTTTATTATTATTTTTAATATTATTATTATTATTATTATTATTATTATTATTATTATTATTATTATTATTAAAATAATGGTAGAGAAATTATGAAGAAAAAGTCGAGAAGCTAATTTTCATCCACACATGACGCAATGCGACGTAGGTAGTGACGTTTAGGATTAAAACTGTAATAGCTTATACAATAATAGCTGTAATAGCTTGTATTTATAGCGCTATTTCATGTATAGGATCATTTAGGATGTTCACAATGTGTTGTCATCCCAGTAAAATACTAACTGTTTACGTTTTTCTTTCAGAACCATTTGAAATGTGTTATAGCAGCAAGTATACGATTGAACAACGCGTATTGGCTAGTTAGTACCTGGGTCTACAGTATAAGCGACCGATTCAATGGTACATTTCCTTTTTGGAGGAGCTGCACGACTGAATCGGTCCTGGAAGTCTGCACGAATATTTTCAATGGTTTTGCCATTACGTGGTCGTTCATGGACCCAGGTAGTAGCTAATACGCGTTGTTCAATCGTATAGTTGCCGCTATCACACGCTTCAAATGGGTCTGAAAGAAAAACGAAAATCAATTAGTATTTTACTGGGGGTGACGTGACATTGTGGACACCCTGTAGTTATGTAAAATTAATACCAGGTTTTTCGTTTGTCATTTGACCGAAGCTGAAAATGACAAACGTTACACAATTCTTTTTAAGATCCGTAACCTAAATTCTAATTAAATTATATTTACATCGCAAATAATTACGCATCATTTATTCAGTTTAGCGTCTTTATAGTCCGTTATACATATTTATTTATTATTTTCGAAAATAAAAATGAGGAAATATTATTTTTAAAAGGATAATTAGTGTACAGTCGCTGATCAAAAGTTTCCAGAAAAAAGTTTAAAAAGTTTTCGAAATTATTATTATTAATAGAAATTTTTGTTTACGATTTCCATATTTTATCGTTTTCAGTGGAAATAATAATAATAATAATAATAATAATAATAATAATAAAGGATTTACATTTAATTTCCAATATTGTGAATAGTTTTTTATTTTCAGTACTGAGTTTCTAAGATAATAATAATTCTAGATAAGAATTTGCAGTATGCTAAGAATACTGTCTTCATTTTTGCTTCTGCACACGCGTTTCGTTCATATACTTTGAACATCTTCAGAGCTTATACATAATTTTAAAGTAAAACCCATTTTACTTTAAAATTATGTATAAAGCTCTGAAGTAAAACCCATTTTACTTTAAAATTATGTATAAAGCTCTGACGATGTTCAAAGTATATGAGCGAAACGCGTGAGCAGAAGAAAAAAAGGAGACAGTATTGTTAGCATACTGCAAATTCTTATCTAGAATTATTATTAAGAAACTCAGTACTGAAAATAAAAAACTATTCACAATATTGGAAATTAAATGTAAATCCTTTATAAAGACAGGCTGATATCGACTTTCTAAAATAATAATAATAATAATAATAATAATAATAATAATAATAATAATAATGTTATAAAAAATTAAATATTAAAATTTTTTTTGTGTGTGTGTGTGTGTGGGGGGGGGGTAGTTTATTTTGGATCACCTGAAGATCAGGGCCCCCAGGGCCAACTAACGAAAATATCACGACCTGACGGGCGTACAGTTGACCTAACGATTGGTTAGGATAGGTCGTGATATTTTCGTTAGTTAGCCTTATAAGGCTAACTAAAGAAGGCTGGGGGGCCCTGATCTTCAGGTGATCCTTTATTTTTTGCAATTTCTCTCTCCGCAAGTAGAGACGATTTACTGAAAAAATATTTTAGAATATGAAATATAATTTATATTGACCTAAGAGTATATATATAGTATAATATATATATATATATATAGGGTGAACCAAATGTAGGTGGACAGTAAATGATAACGTTTATTTTGAGAATACATATTTAATTTTTTTTGTATACTATAATACAAAATAAAATTTAAATAAATTTAGTTATAATATTTAATATAATATAACACAAACACCATAGTTATAATGAACACCATAGTTATAATATAATATAACACAAACCGTATTCAACCTACTGTCCACCTACTTTTGGTTCACCGTGTATATATATATATATATATATATATATATATATATCAACGTAAAGAACGACGCTTGTATAGGAGAATATTCCGCGCAAGATGAGGAGAGAGAACGAAAACAAATGAAAAAATGAGGTAACCACGCGGGAATCGAACCCGGGATCTTCCGATTGCCGGTCAGATATGATAACCATTACACCACGGGCCTCACTCGAACAAATGCCGTAATTCTTCTACATACGCGCAGAAACCAATGCCCCAAGGGGGCACCTCCCGCATGCCGTAACATTATATACATTTTAACTGCAAACACGCAGTATAATTAACGTAAAGAACGACGCTTGTATAGGAGAATATTCCGCGCAATATTCTCCTATACAAGCGTCGTTCTTTACATTAATTATACTGCGTGTTTGCAGTTAAAATGTATATAATGTTACGGCATGCGGGAGGTGCCCCCTTGGGGCATTGGTTTCTGCGCGTATGTAGAAGAATTACGGCATTGTTCGAGTGAGACCCGTGGTGTAATGGTTATCATATCTGACCGGCAATCGGAAGATCCCGGGTTCGATTCCCGGGTGGTTACCTCATTTTTTCATTTGTTTCGTTCTCTCTCCTCATCTTGCGTGGGATTTTCTCCTATACAAGCGTCGTTCGGTGCTACTGTAGTATGCGGTCTACCGTTAAGTTCTACTGTAGTATGCGGTCTACCGTTAAATTTCTACTGTAGTATGCGGTCTACCGTTAAGTTTCTACTGTAGTATGCGGTCTACCGTTCAAAATATTTAAAAGGAATTGAAAATGAATTGAAAGGAATTATAATTTAATTTACACAATTAAGGAATTATTAAAGAAGTAAACATACTACTACCGCATACTTAACGGTAGACCGCATACTACAGTACGCCCTTGATGATTGGTTAGGTTAAGTAAGTCGTCATATTTTCGTTAGTTTTAACGAAAATATCACGACTTAACCTAACCAATCGTCAAGGGCGTACAATTAACCTAATAATAAAATAATAAGATAAGAAGCTATAATTAAAAGGTAGACCGCCGAATCGTAGGTAGACCGCCGAATCGTAGGTAGACCGCATACTACAGTAGCACCCGTCGTTCTTTACGTTAATTATACTGCGTGTTGCAGTTAAAATGTATATAATGTTACGGCATGCGGGAGGTGCCCCCTTGGGGCATTGGTTTCTGCGCGTATGTAGAAGAATTACGGCATTTGTTCGAGTGAGGCCCGTGGTGTAATGGTTATCATATCTGACTGGCAATCGGAAGATCCCGGGTTCGATTCCCGGGTGGTTACCTCATTTTTTCATTTGTTTCGTTCTCTCTCCTCATCTTGCGCGGGATATTCTCCTATACAAAGCGTCGTTCTTTACGTTTAATTATACTGCGTGTTTGCAGTTAAAATGTATATAATGTTTACGGCATGCGGAGGTGCCCCCTTGGGGCATTGGTTTCTGCGCGTATGTAGAAGAATTACGGCATTTGTTCGAGTGAGGCCCGTGGTGTAATGGTTTCATATCTGACCAGCAATCGGAGATCCCGGGTTCGATTCCCGCGTGGTTACCTCATTTTTTCATTTGTTTCGTTCTCTCTCTTCATCTTGCGCGGAATATTCTCCTATACAAGCGTCGTTCTTTACGTTAATTATACTGCGTGTTTGCAGTTAATATATATATATATATATATATATATATATATATATATATATATATATATATATATATATAAAATTTCAGTTTCCGAACTGACCTCTGAATTTTGTGTAGTTTCAAGTTTACCAAAACTTTGTAATGAAAAAGTATCAATTTTTAAAGCGATCACCGAATATTAACAACGACAATTAACGAAACATTTATTGGACAGCGAATAAATACATTTATTTCAAATTATTTAAATATATATATATTTTATTTAGTATAATTTTTAGTT
Source organism: Bathynomus jamesi (assembly GCA_023014485.1). NCBI lineage: Eukaryota > Metazoa > Arthropoda > Malacostraca > Isopoda > Cirolanidae > Bathynomus > Bathynomus jamesi. The sequence goes on from JAJOZX010008731.1 coordinate 97,785, forward strand.
CACGAATTTTAATTTGGTTCTTGAACAAAAATTTATGATCTGAAAATAAAAAAGAATTTATTTGAGTTTGTCTAACATTATTTGATGCATTCAATACTCAATTTTTTTTACAGTCAGTCGAAAAAAGCCGTAAAATAAATACATGTTTTCCCTTTATTTGTCCGTTCTTCGTTCTCTTCTTTTTAATAAACGGATAATAGACGTTTTATATCGAAAAGGTTTAGAAACGTTGATCTTTCGCGCTTAGTTTCGTTATACAGGGTGTCCTATAAGTCCGGTCTCGTAGGAAAATTTATTTTAATTTAAATTTACGAGAGTAATACATTAGAATTAAAACGAATGATTAAATTGATGTCTTGTTTTGGGACCTTTTTTTTACGTTGTAGGTAGAATAAAACGCAATGGTTAATATGAAAGCGAGTTACACTCGTGAGGAAAAGACGGAGGCCTTTTCCTCACCAGTGTAACTCATTTCCATATTATTATTTACCTACAACAAAAAAAAAGGTCCCACAACAAGACATCAATTTGAAAAGCTATTTTAGTTCTAATGTATTACTTTTGTAAATTTAAAATAAATTTTCCTATGAGACCGGATTTATGGGACACCCTGTATATAAGGCGAATCAAAATAATGTAGACATTTTAAAAACTATTTATTTTCAATTCTAATTGCACTTAATAAAAAAAAATTTACTATGTACATAAGTAATTATGTAAAAACAACATTTAATAGTAATTTTATGTTAACTGTTCTAAATGTCCACCATTTACACCAAAAACATGCGCGCAACGTCCCAGAACAGATCGGCACGCAGTACTGCTCGCATTAGTTGAGAATTTGCGTGCTTCCCGCACAATCGCTTCCTGTAAGTGTCGTACATTTTGAAGGTTGGTACACTCTGTACTTCAGGCACCCCCACGGATAGAAGCCCAAAAGCGTAAGATTCGATGACCTTGGAGGATATGTCCCAATTAAGGACGATAAATACGCGATCAATAAATTTGCAGTCAATTTGTATAATGGTAAAAGCAAATTTCCACCAAAATATGAATGACAATGATTAAGTGTAAAGTTAAATTTAATTTTGTGCATTTGAATTTCACGATCAATAATGGCAAATGTGAACGGTGTTGCCACTTTAAACGGTCGACATTTTAACGAGATTGCATTTTGGTTTCCTCAAAAATGACATATTAGATTAAAGTTTAATTACAATCAATTTCGTGTTTCCACTGAGCGTATTAAAAATTAATGACGAGATAATATATAAATAACTTTACAGTTTTTTTAGGGATATTTTTAACTCTTAACTTTGAAATATTTATTTCTGTATTTTTATGACGACAACAAAGTACAATTTTCTTTAAAAATTTATTCTTTTATGTACGATAATTCTAAGAGCAGATGCGCTCTGAACCAAAACAAATAGACTCGCTTTTGAAATATAATTTATATTTATGAATATCTTTATGGGTTACATTATTAAATTAAATATTATTAAATGTAGGGAATATTAAGTGATTAATGAACGAATTATTAAACATTTCATTGCTTTCATTTCAGATTGTCGCTATTTCTTCTGAGAGTTTTACAGTAACGAAAAGCCAATCAAGAATTTATTTTCCCTTCCGAGGCAAGAGCGTATCAATTTCGTATGATGAATTGCCAGCTACTGACAAAACTTCCCTCGGAAGTGACGTGCTTTCAAATTACATTAATACAAAACGGATGGGTTTCTTACCAACAAAGAAATTGAACACGAGTCACAGTTTCCCTCTAAACAGTAGTATACGATGGAATAATGAGGAAAGGAGAATTTCTAATTCTGATGATACACTACAAGTAGACTCGAAGCGCTTCAACTCCAGTGTTAGTTTCACAATGGCATCAAAACACTCTCGACGTAAATACAGACTCTTCAGGAAAGAACGACTACAGTTTTTGAATTTACCCGAAGAAGGAAGAATACTCCAAAGTGGAGTCGGGCTATTGTGGAGAGAGACACGATAATGCAACTCGCAAAAAAGTTTGCCGTGTGAGCGGTCGCTGCCTTCCAGAGTACCTTTTCGCCCTGCACACTTGCGCCCTTTGTTATCGTTTCATGCCTCCGAAACTCTTTCACCAAAAACTGAACACGAGAGAGGTCTTCAAGAGAGACGAAAAAAAATTCACAATCTTACTGTTATCAAATGGGTCTCACTCGGTAAGAAGTTTATCTTTTAAGGTTATACTGTAGTGTTTATCTTTTCAATGGAGACATTGTCATTGTAGGAGCGCAAGATAAAACTGGGTGATCGGACGCAAAATTGCATAGGAATGTGTGTGTATGTTCAGTAAGAAGATTTACTCTTTAAGAAGCCTTGAACGTTACTTCAGTACGTGAATGAATGAGATCTTGTCATTGGTGCAAGAAATGAGTTTGAAATAGTGTAAATTAAGATAAGCTCCAATTAAAACTATTTTTTTTAATAATCATGATCTTGACGTAAATTGGGAGAAGGCCAGAACTCAGCAATAGCCGAAAAATTGTCACTAATCTATTCATAATTTCTTCTAATAATTGTAAACTTAACCGTGAAGTTTCAATTTTATCTTACTTCAGATATAAAGTAATATTACATAACATAATATAAATAATGTATTCTAAAGGAGATTGTAGCTTGTAGGGAAGTACTCTGTGGGGACGTTAGGCAGGAGACAGGGAGTGCTGGAAATCCCGTTTCTCCTGTCACTGCAAGGGCGGATCTAGGGGAGGGGGCGACGTCTGAACCCCCCCCCCCCATCAATTTCTTGCAAGTGTCCTATTTGAATGATGTGTATGCCTCTGAAAACAAATTTTGTTTTTGTAAATAGATCATGGTTATTACTGTTAGTACTGTGCCCTTTTTATTTTAGAGGGTGCCCTTTTTTCTTTGGACCCCCCCCCTTATTGAAATGCCTAGATCCGCCCTTGCACTGTCCTCCTTAGCTGATCTTTTTCCGTGTCTCATTTACCCTGTGAGCAGTCCAGTATGTTTTGAAACACACATTTCTCCCTCTATTATTCACTACACATACATGCATCTTTCACTCTACACAATCTTTTCAAACTAAAAAAGTATCGTTTTAAGAACCTCGGAGTCTCGCTTTCGGCTCTCTCCTTGTTCTTCTACGAGTTGGGATAGGGACACTTTTGCAGGCGCTCGCCCTTGGCCCCTCCTTCCCGCATAAAAAAACCCTTTGTGGTTAAAACTATAATTTATCTCGCTGAGTCTTCAAATAAAGAAATCTTTAATCAACTCAAAGTTCCGAAAGAAACAACGTCGTTTAACTCCGCTGATCAACGGGAACTGCGTTTAACGGACATTGGCCACGATGTAGCCCTTTTGATGCAGGACAAAAATGCCAATAATTCAGGCTGATAATTAAAATAATTGGACACTTCATTATTTCATTTTCCCGTTACCATATAATATTGCCCCTAATTTCAGTATTGTAATATATGTAATATCTATATGAAAATCTTTTAACGTTAAAAATATAATAAAAATGGTATAATACATTATATGCGCACCTTTTATAAGGAAATTCATTTACTTCAAAATAAAATGTATAAAATAAATGCTAGTTTGCAACATTATAGTTCCTTATATTACCAGCGTGAAGAGAGAGACTAAGCGTTGTATTCCGGCGCAATATCTCTGCAGTAAAATGAGAGCTCAAATTATGAGAATTGTTTTAAATTTATTATACTGCTGTATATAGGGTGTTCCAAAAGTCCCGTGATGTGGAAATTATTTTTATTATTCAAGTTGGTGTTCCAACTACATTCCCTGCAGATCTTTGCACATTAAAATTTTTCCATCCTGTTTGGAACCAAACCCTAACTCGTGGGTAAGTCTGGGAATGAATACCTACTGCACAGTGGAAATGTTTATCATGCCAATATCTTTAGTTGTGACGGTTGACGCTTCCATTTTTTTTAACTGGTTGGAAGCCAATTGAAAACGTGTGCAAAGCATGATGTGAAGCTGCTTTTTCGTTGATTTTTCATTTTTTTCCTGTGGATATGGATCTGTTTTGAACAAAAACAGCGAGAAGTTGCAGTTGCTGGACAGCAAGCACACGGTATGGATATGGGCATAACTTTCGTGTTACTTTGTGACTTGCACCAACAGACACGCCATTTTTTTCTTCCAGCAAGCTTCGTAATGATTAGTGAACGTACCTCTACAAACGTACATAAATTTCCAACAATAAGCTATACTCGTGTCTAGGGTGATTGGCAGCATTACCTCTTTCCTCAAAAGTGTTCATGTTCTTGAAATACGAAACTTAGTTTTAATATGACACTGTTCTGGTTCCGAATTCCTTCCTGAATGCCGTTTCACACTCCTTGTACCACATTTCGTGTCATACTTCACAATAAAAATGCGTTCCTCGAGAGATAACGTGTTGATCGTAATCTACGGCAAGAAGTCAGCCGTGTTATTCTGATTTTGTATAAGATTTAAAATAATTTTTCACATTGTTCCGAGGCTCCATCACGGTTTTTCCTTAATTCTTGGAAAATCCGTGATGTTAGTTTACTTTGTAGAATGGCATTGCCTGATTAATTGATTGAACTTATAAAATACTCTGTATTATCACTGTTCAGGCATTAAAACAATATGTGAAACTGTTTGCATTAGGAAAGTAAAAAACTGAAATAAAGGTAACTAATATTCAATCTTGCAGTTTGAAGCTGACATAGTTTCACCTCCTGCTGAGATTTTGCAATCCTTCAAAAAAGGAGTCCAAAAATGGAAAGACTGCTGTACTCACGCCATCAATTGCTGTAACGAAATGTCTTCAGCAACATCATCAAATGAGCAAGGTAATTCTTATAGCAATAATTTGTCATAATTTATATTTGGTACTAAACTAAAAAATACATCTCTTTATTCCACGTATACAAATCAGCGTTTAATATTTTATCTGAACTTTCGGTGTTCATATTTTGGATATATATGTCTCAGAAGTCATGCCCCAAAGGCTAATATCATGTTATATATTATGGGGTAGGACTTCTGAGACATCCTGTATATAACAAAAGGTAAAATACAGCTTTTCAATTTAAAACTAAATGATGATGCTTGAATGTAATTTTCATGATTTGTGGTTTACTGATGATGATGATGATGATATATATATATATATATATATATATACAGAGTGTCCCAAAACAACGTATACATTTTTAAAAAATTTATAACAGGAGAACCCACTAACAGATTCAGATGATTTTTATTTCTTTTTATAGCCTATAGCCTAAGGAGATACACAAAAGCGAAATTGTTAACAGCCTTGGCTAGCCTAAGGAGATACAAAATCGAAATTAGTAATAGCCTTGCCTGCCTACAGTAAACATGGAAAATGGAAGTGTGCGCTTATCATTTGAGCAACGAAAATGGATACTAAAGTCGTATTTTAAAGTTGAGAAGATATCAAAGGTTCAACAACAGTGGGGAGACAATTTTGGAACTAATCCTCCAACTCGACTTACATTTCACGTATCTGTGAGAAATTTGAAGTATACGGTACTGTGCATGATGTGTACAAGCAAGCGACTGGGCGTCCAAAGACATCAACAGATGCTAACACTTCTGATGAAGTGCTACAGGTATTCAACCGATCACCAAGAAAATCTGTGAGACAATGTGCTCGTGAAACAGGGAAAAGTAAGACAAGTGTCCACAGAATTCTGAAGAATGCTAAATGGAAATCTTACATCCCGAGATTATTACATGCCTTGAATGAGGATGATCCGGATCGCAGAATCCAGTTTGCGAATGGTTTCGAGTAAAAAACACAGAAGATGGCCAATTTGCGGACAAAATTGTGTGGTCTGATGAGGCTACATATAAGTTGAATGGTATAATTAATCGTCATAATTGCACATACTGGTCACAAGAAAATCCACACATTATGTGGAACGACATGTAAATTTACCGGGTATAACTGTCTGGTGTGGTTTTTCTTCCAAAGGTTTGGTTGGTCCATTCTTTTTCGATGGTACAGTTACCGGTCATAGCTACCTCAACATGCTTCGGGGAAAAGGTTTTCCTGCAATTCGACAGTTATACGGAGATGAGGACATTTACTTTCAACAAGATGGAGCACCTCCTCATTACCATCAGGATGTCAGGAACTACCTTGATGAAACATTTCATTATCGGTGGATCGGACGACGAGGTAGTATCGAGTATCCACCACGTTCACCAGATTTGAACCCACTTGACTTTTTTTTATGGGGTCATTTGAAAAATGAAGTATACAGTAGAAAACCTACATCACTTGAACAACTAAAGAGCACAGTTGAAGAAGCGTGTAGAAATATCCCTACAAACATTTTTGTTGAAGTCTGCCAATCAGTGAATCAAAGAGCGCAGTGGTGCATTGATGTCAATGGTCGACATTTCGAACACTTACGTGTTTAAAACAAATTAAACTATCTATTATTTCGATGTTGTATATTTTACCTACAAAAAGAAATAAAAATCATCTGAATCCGTTAGTGGGTTCGCCTGTTACAAGTTTTTTAAAAATGTATACGTTGTTTTGGGACACTCTGTATATATATATATATATATATATCAACGTAAATAACGACGCTTGTATAGGAGATATTCCGCGCAAGACGAGAGAGAGAGAACGAAACAAATGAAAAAATGAGGTAACCACCCGGGAATCGAACCCGGATCTTCCGATTGCCGGTCAGATGCGATAACCATTACACCATGGGCCTCACTCTTCCAAATGCCGTAATTCTTCTACATACTCGCAGAAACCAATGCCCCAAGGGGCACCTCCCGCATGCCGTAACATTATATACATTTAACTGCAAACACGCAGTATAATTAACGTAAAGAACGACGCTTGTATAGGAGATATTCCGCGCAAGACGAGAGAGAGAGAACGAAACAAATGAAAAAAATGAGGTAACCACCAGGGAATCGAACCCGGGATCTTCCGATTGCCTGTCAGATGCGATAACCATTACACCATGGGCCTCACTCTTCCAAATGCCGTAATTCTTCTACATACTCGCAGAAACCAATGCCCCAAGGGGGCACCTCCCGCATGCCGTAACATTATATACATTTAACTGCAAACACGCAGTATAATTAACGTAAAGAACGACGCTTGTATAGGAGATATTCCGCGCAAGACGAGAGAGAGAGAACGAAACAAATTAAAAAAATGAGGTAACTGCGTGTTTGCAGTTAAATGTATATAATGTTACGGCATGCGGGAGGTGCCCCCTTGGGGCATTGGTTTCTGCGAGTATGTAGAAGAATTACGGCATTTGGAAGAGTGAGGCCCATGGTGTAATGGTTATCGCATCTGACCGGCAATCGGAAGATCCCGGGTTCGATTCCCGGGTGGTTACCTCATTTTTTCATTTGTTTCGTTCTCTCTCTCTCGTCTTGCGCGGGATATCTCCTATACAAGCGTCGTTCTTTACGTTAATTATACTGCGTGTTTGCAGTTAAATATATATATATATATATATATATATATATATAAAATAACGCACTGTTGCGACGAAGTATGACGAAGGGGAACACTTTTCAGTAAGACGTAAATTTTTATTTCTTAACACCAATCTTCGGCTCCTCTCGAGCCTTGTCAATTGGTAATAATTACCAATTGACAAGGGCTCGCGAGGAGCCGAAACTGTATTGGTGTTTAGAAATAAAAATTTTCGTCTTCCTGAAAAGTGATTTCCTTCTTTATATATATACCTCGTTAACCTCGTTGCGGTTTCGTGCGTCGGTCTCCCTTCACACGAAGGTCAAGCTGGTGGCCCCGCCTCTAGGCCTGGCTTGGTGGAGGAGCGAATATATGATATATACGTGTACGAGGAGTGATCAAAAAGTATCGATAATTTTATTGCTACGGACAAATGAATGCAAATAAGAAATAACCGTTTACATATGTGAGTCTTCCTGCCCTCTGGCGTCTGCAGTCTGAAGCAAAATCTGCTACCATGAGTCAGTAGTTGGTTGTAGCGCTTAAAAGAAGGGTGTGTTTTTGCAGTACGTATAAATCTCTGAAATGAAACAACGCGCGTTCGGACACGAACGAAATTATTAAAACAGCTTTTGGAAATGATGCTCTCAGTGTAGCTAACGTTTACAAATGGCACAAAAAGTTTAAAAATGGAGAAACATCGCTTGAAGACAAGGAACGCAGTGGCCGCCCTTCCACTTCTCGTACGGATGAAAATATCCAACAGATTCGATTTCTGGTACGAGCAAATGTTTCTCCATTTTTAAACTTTTTGTGCCATTTGTTAACGTTAGCTACACTGAGAACATCATTTCCGAAAGCTGTTTTAATAATTTCGTTCGTCTCCGAACGGGCGTTATTCCATTTCAGAGATTTATACGTACTGCAAAAACACACCCTCCTTTTAAGCGCTCCAACCAACTACTGACTCATGGTAGCAGATTTTGCTTCAGACTGCAGACGCCAGAGGGCAGGAAGACTCACATATGTAAACGGTTATTTCTTATTTGCATTCATTTGTCCGTAGCAATAAAATTATCGATACTTTTTGATCACTCCTCGTGTAATGTATATATATATATATATATATAATATATATATATATATATATATATATATATATATATACACAGGGTAAGTCAAAAGTCCATACATAGGCAAAATGGTCACTTTATTATGCAATCACTTGTAAGTCACAAAATATGCTCTATGTGGGCACCATTACACTGAATGCACATACGGATGCGTTCCTCCCAGTCATGGCAAACGCGCGTTAACACGTCTGGTGTTATGCGTGCACACGCATCTCGAATGCGTTCCTTTAGGTGGTCCGTGTTTTGTATTTTCACCTGGTACACCATGGCCTTCAAGTGCCCCCACAAGTAAAAATCAACGGGGGTGAGGTCTGGGGACTTCGGAGGCCACTACGGGACCACGGCGGCCAATCCAGTGACCCGGAAACTGCTGATCCAGCCACTGGCGCACGCAGATACCGTAATGGGGTGGCGCCCCGTCTTGCTGAAAGTACGCTGGAAATCCCCCGTCCTCGTTCAGCAGGGACGGCATGACTGTGTCTTGCAGCATGTTTAGATACATTTCAGCATTCAGATTGGTGTCAATGAAAAAAGGGCCAACAATTGTGTTGCCCCATATCCTGCACCACACCATCACTTTTCCAGCGCCTTCCGTCTTTGAGGGACTCATCCACTGCGGGTTGTCATCATTTCAATAACGTACGTTTTGACGATTAACCTCTCCATGAACATAAAAGTTGGCTTCATCTGAAAACAGGATGCCAGCCGAGAACTCCGTGTCTTCGTCCACTTTTTTCTTGCCCAATCACAGAATTCCAGCCGCCTGTCCGGGTCGTCTTCGCTAAGATACTGCAACATTTGCATTTTGTATGGATGCCATCTGTGTTCTTTTATAATGCGGACGATACTCCTTTGGCTGACACCGCATTCTGCAGACATCCGTCGAGTGCTTTTTTGGGGACTCTTTGCGAACGCTGCCAGCACCATGGTCGCTGTGCCTTCATCGGTAGCTGTTCGTGGACTGCCACTTCTCGGTTGGTCTGCAACACTTCCAGTCTTCTTGAACTTCTCAATGAGTTGGCAACGGTGTCGTGTGTGATGTGCGTGCCGGGGGCGTGTCTCCTGTTAAAATCCTCGGCGACCTT